>JAPXFQ010002751.1:0-219848 GCA_028564705.1 Apricaphanius iberus
GATAGATGGATGGATGGATATAGATGGATGGATGGATATGGATGGATGGATGGATGGATGGATGGATGGATGGATATGGATATGGATGGATGGATGGATATGGATGGATGGATGGATGGATGGATGGATGGATATGGATGGATGGATGGATGGATATGGATAGATGGATGGATGGATGGATGGATATGGATGGATGGATGGATGGATGGATATGGATGGATGGATGGATGGATGGATGGATATGGATGGATGGATGGATGGATGGATATGGATGGATGGATTGATGGATATGGATGGATGGATGGAGATGGATGGATGAATGGATGGATGGATATGGATGGATGGATGGATGGATGGATGGATATGGATGGATGGATGGATGGATATGGATGGATGGATGGATATGGATGGATGGATGGATGGATGAGAGATGGATGGATATGGATGGATGGATGGATGGATGGATGGATGGATGGATGGATGGATATGGATGGATGGATGGATGGATATGGATGGTTGGATGGAGATGGATGGATGGATATGGATGGATGGATGGATGGATGGATATGGATGGATGGATGGATGGATGGATATGGATAAATGGATGGATGGATATGGATGGATGGATGGGTGGATATGGATGGATGGATTGATGGATATGGATGGATGGATGGAGATGGATGGATGAATGGATTGATGGATATGGATGGGTGGATGGATGGATGGATGGATGGATATGGATGGATGGATGGATGGATGGATTGATGGATATGGATGGATGGATGGATATGGATGGATGGATGGATGGAGTGTTTTTGCATTGACTAATTGCTGTTAGCTACAACAGAAGCTACTGAGCTGAAGGATACGGCTTAGCTGCTTGTTGCTGTTTCATATATAATTTTCTTTGCCATGGTTGCCTCTCTCCTAGCAGTTGGTAAGGGCCCCAGGTGATGCACAGGGAGTCAGTGCCCATGTCTCCCATGGAGAATGCTCAGAATGAATAATGAAGCCTCGCTTAGCAGGGAAGGAGAATGAAAAATGAACATCAGAATCATCGGTGAAGTCCGTTCTTTTGAAAGCCAACTCTTGGTGTTTGTTCAGTACTCGTACCAGGCTGCGGTGGAGGAATACAACGCCATGGTGTATGTGAAGAGGAGGAACACGTTTCATGTGGACAGCTCTCCTCATCTCTACGGTGAGATCCACCTGTTCCAGCTGCTGGTTCCTTCGTTCTGCTTTCAGTCCTTTTAATGTGATGGGACAGGATTTCTCAGGGAGGAGACGTTTCTCTGGCTCTATGCAGTGTAAAGCTGCTGCATACTGCCACTCAGCTGGCTGAAACAAAAGAGAGAAATATTTGCTGTCTAAAAAAAAACTTAAAATATCCAGAGCAAAGACAAACACTCAACTGTTTTTTCAGTATTTATCAGTATTTCTCCTCCTTGCTTACCTGAAGTATGTAGGCACAGCTTGATGACATCATCAAAATGCATAACATCGGTATAGTCTTGGCTAAATGTATATCATTTCTACCTTATACCTTTTATATTGCCCACTGCTAAGTGCTCTGCTGACAAACTGTAGACTAAATGTGTAGTACTACCAGTGTTGCATGGCACTGATCTGAACATTTACGACTTATTTCCATCTGCTCTAATCAGCTGAAACAGCAGGTAAATATCTGAGCAGCTGCTCCCACCAATGAGCATTCATTTTCCTACCTGCCAGTTAAAGGGCTAACCCACCCCTACGTCCAAATGTGTGTCTTTGTCTGTGTCAATGAGAAAAAAAGCTTTCTGTAACCAACCCAGTAATTCTCCTGCTCATGCAGCAGTCTGTTTGCTTTAGCTTAGCATAAACCAATGTAACTGAATGGGAACTACTAGCATGCTTTTCTCACTTAGGGGAATATGGCAACAGACATATTTTTCCTTAGGGTGGAATATAATTAACCAGCAGATATGGGCTTGTTTTAGCTGGTTGTGTCAAAAGGTCAGAGTAACCACATTATATATCATCTTTAGCTCCAATCCATCCCATATTAATCAGCCTGTTTGCAGCATCAGGAATATTTTTCATGTTCTAAGCTGGGGTTGGTTCTAACCGGATACGCTCCAGCCGACCCATGCCCTGTACCTTCTACAGCAGTAACTATGTGCTCCTCTCCCTCTCTGCCATCAGTGACCCTGTACAACTGCTCTGTGGGGCGGTCAGACTGCAGCCGCTGCCACACGGCTGACCACAGCTATGGCTGTGTGTGGTGTGGTGGTCCTGTTGCCAGATGCTTGTATTCAGACTCCTGCAGTGAACAAGTCCAGCAGACGTGTCCCGCTCCAGTCATTCACTCAGTGAGTTCCACCTTTAGTCTATTCCAGGTGGCACTGTGCCTCCACCCAGGGTACCAGACAAGCTACACCCTAATGTATCCTCCGAGTCATCTTTATGTCATGGAATGCACAAACTGAACCCAGTCTTGTTTTTGGACCCTTTACCTCTACAAAACCTCAATCTGTCATTGAAAACTATAATTTGTCTACAGATTAGAGCTCCCCTAGTGAATGTGCTGGGCTTCGTACCATTCACACCATGTTTTCTTTAGATCGAGCCACTTTCTGGCCTGTTGGAGGGAGGCACCTTGGTGACGATTTCAGGGTCCAATCTGGGCCAGAAAGCTGAAGACATCCTCCACTCTGTGACAGTAGCTGCGGTGCCGTGTTCTGTCATCCTGGACCTGTATGAGGTCTCCTCCAGGTGCTCTCCGTCCCCATTGCTGCTCTCTGAATCCCACATAAAGTTCTTCTTCTAAGAACGTCCCTGTGCTGTGTGCTGTCTGCCCTCCAGGATTGTGTGCAGGACCAGAAGCAGCAGAGAGAAGAAGGGTCCTGTGTCTGTAAAGGTCGGTGGAGGAGACCTGCGCAGCTCCACGCAGCTCTTCAGCTACCAGGTACAACCAAGATATTACTGCAGTGCAGAAAATGGATCGGGTTTTTAAGGGATGTTCCAATTAGCATTTTGGGCCTCCCATCCGATCTTTGTACCTCAAATCCTATCTGATTTCGAATCCTTTTCCAATATTTTGCCTTTGGCATTGAAATTTATAAAACTGAAATATATTTTTAGCAAGTAACTCTACTTAACTTTTCAATAAGACAAATTTCATGAATAATTATTACCCTTATTGTTGTAAATCCCATGAAGTCTAAATCTCAGAGAATTAAAGGTCAACTTCAGCTTAATATTTCAGACAAAACTAAAAAGCAAAAAACGTATAGTGCGTTCACACCGCCCCAAACGGCAGCATCATATTCCACGTAAAGTCTATGGTTGAGTCCGTCAGAGGTCCGTCAGTGTCTGCGGTGCGTTGTCTGCGTTGGCTCCGTCAACTTTTCAGATTTTGCCTGCGTTTCAAGCAGCAACATAGCAAACGAAAGCAACACAGAAGTTCAGCTAGCTGAATATTTGACGGGCTTGATGCAGTGCGCCAACCAATCAGAGCATTGCACTGTAGTGACATCGCCCGAAGTCGACGTTGTCTAGCCAATTACAATCCACTAGTGTTTAAAACATCTGGCCCGCCCACATGCTTTGCAAGCTTCATCTTAAACATGTATCTGCCTCAAACTAGACTCGTTGGGAGCGTTGCTTGACGCAGACAATGCGTGAGGCATAAACTCAACATTAGCCTACTTGGTACAGTATTTTGCTCTTTCACTGTTATAGGATCACATTCACTATATTTGAGTAAATATATGTCAGACAGCCCACATTGTTCTAAGTTTGTAAATTACAGTAGTGTTATTGGTGTTCTCTATAAGCTCAAACAGCATAGATTTCCTATGCTGTTTGAATACAACACAGCTGTAGCTTGGTGTCTGCCTTTTTTCCTCCTCCTCTCTGCGGGAGCTGAGAGAAGTTTTCTTCAGTTTATTTCGGTTTATCGCTGAGTGTAAATGCCAGAAGGTGAGTTTCTATGCCTTTATTATACAGATTAAAGTACTGTTAAGCATATTTGTTCAAGTTTACCCACATTAGAAATGTGTTTAATCTGCTATGCTGATTTGTAGTAATTGAGAGTCCTGTTTGCTCTTTGAATTATTGCGCAATCATCGTCAAATATAACTAGGACGTACTTCCATAAAAATCAGGGTGAATCATCCGCTAATATAGCCCATCTCCAATCACTGAAAAATGTGAAAATATCGGCCCGATCTTGAGATTGGGACATCCTTAGTTTTTTTTTAAAAACCTTTTCAGTTCACCATAAAAACTGAACCTGTCATAATTTTTACTTAAACCTCGAATATTCCATTGTCTCTGATTAGGTGAATCCTTTAGTGCTTTTCTAGTTCTTCATATTCCCTTTAATTTGCAGCTGTTGTTTAGGAAAGTTATCAGTAATCCTCCTTTCACCTACAGATGAAAGCCATCTTATCCCATAGAGCTTATTGAGTAGAGTCAATACGCTGTATCTCACCGGCCAATGCTGAGTCCATCAGAATTGTTTTCAAGCCACAGTAGAATACAGGAAGTGCAGGAGCATGGTGCTGTTATAGCAGACTGACAGGTCACAGTGAATTAATGAGTGCTCTGCTGACAAACTGTAGACTAAATGTGTAGTACTACCAGTGTTGCATGGCACTGATCTGAACATTTACGACTTATTTCCATCTGCTCTAATCAGCTGAAACAGCAGGTAAATATCTGAGCAGCTGCTCCCACCAATGAGCATTCATTTTCCTACCTGCCAGTTAAAGGGCTAACCCACCCCTACGTCCAAATGTGTGTCTTTGTCTGTGTCAATGAGAAAAAAAGCTTTCTGTAACCAACCCAGTAATTCTCCTGCTCAGGCAGCAGTCTGTTTGCTTTAGCTTAGCATAAACCAATGTAACTGAATGGGAACTACTAGCATGCTAACAGTTCCCATTCACTGACACTGGTTTGTGCTAAGTACTAAGGGAATATGGCAACATCTTTACTTAATGGTGGGATATCCCTTTAAGATGTGAGGATCTGTCTCTACCAACAGTAAGGAAAATATTCCTGATGATGATGCAGACTGACAATTTCTTACCAAGCTAGCTACATTACTATGAACCAGCTACTGTTAGCCCAGTATTAAATATATGTCCACTCATCTCCAGCTCATCCTCTAAGCCAGTGTTTCCCAACCCTGCTGCTCAAGGCACACTGTCCTGCATGTTTTAGATGTTTTCCTGCTTCACAACCCCTGATTTTATTCGAACAGGTTGTACTAAACTGCAGTCATCTGAATGTGGACTGTTAAAGCATCTGAAACATGCAGGCCAGCGTGTCCTGACCCTGTAGTCTAAGTTAGCCTGATTCCAGAGATTTGACACAGTGACTTGTGATGTTTTAATCTCAAGGAAATTTTAATCGAACGCAACTAGACTTGGTAATTTGTCCAGTTGCGTTCGATTGAAATTTCCTTGAGATAACCATGACCTGGATGAATGATGCGTTAATGTTTTCTGTTCTCCCAAAAACCTGCAGAACATCTAAATGATATGTCAGTAGTTCTGAGGAATCTTCATGTAAAATTAGACTAAAATACTACAGTGGCAGTTCTCTTTTTTTTGTGGCGAAAACTCTTGATATAATTTGTTTAAAATATTATCTATAGAAAGAAAAGCTCTTCATTTCTAATGCTTAATCGCGATTTCCTGACCCTCCTCTTGATCTTGATGAAGATCTAAGTTCGGTTCCTGCTGCTCTGATTCTCTCCTCCTGTCCTTTTTAGGACCCGTTTGTTCTGGCCATCTCACCTGAAAGAGGTCCGAAAGCAGGAGGAACAACTCTGACGATCAGAGGCCGACAGCTGCTGACAGGCCGTCCCTCTGACCTCACCGTTACCGTGGGAGACGTCCCCTGTAAAATGTGAGATCCATGCACAGTTTTCATCATTTAAATGCTGGACTGTTAGCTTTCGCTGGAAGTTTTGAACAATTGTACCCATCAGTTTTGTTGCTAGCCACACGTCTATCCAGTGTCTCCTTAATTCTGTTATTTATTATGTATAGCAGCAGTAACACCATCCTACCATGTGTGAGAGAACAGTGGCTGTGACAGCATGTCCCATGTCAGACAGAGACTGGAAGCCTTCCTGTTGTCGTCTGAAACTGTCGCTCTCTCTCAGCCGGCACCGTTTCATACCCCCCAGATGTGACCCAACAGACGGCAGAGATCTCTGCTTCCTCTGAGTTTCCTTTAGCCCGTCATTGTTGGGCCCATTTCTCACTGGATCTTATTTTTAACTGAACTGTAACAAAGGCATTTTCATATTGTAGTCTGAGTTCCAGCTGACCTTTGACCTTCCTTTCTTGGTGAGACGAGAGAAGAAACCCCCTCTCATCATCACCTTGTCCTTGGTGTCCTCCCTCAGTGTGTCCCAGCTGCAGAGCTCCAGTGTTCAGTGTGTAACAGGCAGCAGCAGAGAGGCGGGAAGGTTCCAGGTCACTCTGCACTATGGCAGCATCCTCCGTCACCTCCACTCTCCTCTCTATAACTACACCCACAACCCTAACATCACCAACGCCTGGCCAGCCAGCAGCTTCCTGGAGTAAGTGTCTCCATGTTACCCCGCGCTCAAGCTGGGACATGCTCTAAAGTACTTCCTCTGCCCCCACCCTGTTAGCGGCGGCCGACTGATCAGTGTATCTGGCCACAACCTGGATGTGGTGCAGAAGCCACAGATGGTGGTGAACGTCTTCCCACGCCACTCCATCAGTCAGAGCAGGAGGAAGAGGAGGAGGAGAGCAGGGCAGGAGGAGGATGGGGATTGGACCAATGGGAAGCTTTCTGAGCCAGTCTGCTGCACACGACCTTTTTGTCCTGTCACACAGGTGGGTATCCATGGTTCTGTGGACATGTGTGCTCAACTCACACTAAGTGACCTGCTTTTCCTTCTTCCTTGACCCCCCATTCAGTTTCTAGAGCTCTGTGAAGTGAACAACTCCTCCCTCATACTGTGCCGCTCTCCCATGGTTAACTCCTCCATCTTGGATTCAAAGGTCACGGTCCAGTTTCTGCTCGACAGCCTGTGCTTTAACTTCAGCAGTTTGAGCTCTCAGGCCTTCAGCTATGAACCTAACCCGGTGCTGAAGCCTCTGAACCAACAGGAGCCACTGAAGGCATACCGCTACAACCCCGGCAGCTTCATCCAGCTGGAGGTCAGAAGTGTCTCATGCTGGCTGCAGTTTCCAACTCTAACGCTGAGGTCATCATCAGTCTGTGCGTGTTTCACAGGGGGACAACCTGGACCTGGCCATCACCAAAGAAGAGGTGCTGGTGCTGATAGGGGAAGGGGTGTGTGCCGTGAAGACCCTCACCAGAAACCATCTGTACTGTGAGCCGCCACCTCAGCAGCCAAACTGCAGGAAATGTGAGGGCTCTGACAACCTACCAGAGTTCACTGTGAGTCCACCAGGCTGAAGAAATCCTTCAGCATGAGTTACCCCTCAGCTGGGTCGCTATGCCCCCAATACTGCCTTATTGAAGCAGAGTGTTTGTGCGTTTCAGGTTCAGATGGGCCGCCTGAACATCTCTCTCGGCAAGGTTCAGTATGACAACCTCAGCTCGCCCACCTTTCCCCTGGAGGCCCAGATTGGAGTGGGTGTCGGGGCATCCATAGTTGCCCTTATCGTTCTCATTATTGTTCTCATCTACAGGTTAGTGGCAGGAATGAATTAATAATTTCTGTTTTATTAGAGGAAGAGCTTCTTTCCACTCACATCGTTTTTCTAAAGTGACACTAGTAACCTTTAAATATTATCAGTCCCTCCAGGAATTCACAATGTTGCAATCACAACTATGAACGCAAATTCAACCAATCCCCATGAATTCTGCACATCTTGCAATTTGATCCAATTATGGCAACTTTAACGTTAACCAATCTGGGCAGCTGATGTAGTCTTGGATCAAATGATCTGATCCAACCCTTCTCCAGACTTCAGTGTATCTGAAGGATTCTCTCTGAAATGCCCTCAGTGACCCTCCTGCCTTGCTCTGTGTATCTGTTTGCTGTCAGGAGAAAGAGTAAGCAGGCTCTCAGGGATTACAAGAAGGTCCAGATCCAATTGGAGAACCTAGAGACCAGCGTAAGGGACCGATGCAAAAAGGAGTTTACAGGTAAGAGTAGCAAGTGCAGCATAGTTTAGTGATCAGTAGGTCATAAAACATAACGGACTGTGAGCCCTGAAGACCAGCGATAAGAGCCACTGGCTTAGATGGAGCTAATATTTTTTATTCAAACCAAAAGCTCAACGGAATCAAAAGACAGATTAGGTTCTACAGTTCTCTCCGATGCTGCTTTACTTATTAATAGAGATGTAATCATGTTTGGAGGATCTCAATGATTTTATTTTTAATAGAATTCATTTTACATATGAAGAATCCCATAAAGTCATCACTACTGAGAGCAGGGGGAATAGTTGGCTCAACAGATACTGGGTAAGTTTGGCTACTGTACTAAAATGAAAACTAGGATTGTTCTTATTCCTCTCTATTAATTATGAAAAATGTGCTGTACTAGCCGGTCGAGGGGTGTTTTTACACACCATTTGACTTTTAATTTTTTTCATATTAAATAGGTACCCTCTAAACGTGTAGAGCATCATTTTCTCTCCAGTTTCGTGGTATTCCACTTTAAAGTACGCATCTCTGCATTAAACTAGGGAGCCAGCCTCCTATGAATGATTACCTTCTTTTTGAAATTGGCTACACTATCTAATGCCAGACCCAATGAGAAGGTAACGCTGAGAACCAGACCATCAATTTGTGAAGGGTTAGAGATTAAACTGCTGCCCTCCACTGTGTTACTCAGAGATACTGAGGAAATTAGGAATGGAACAGATTTTTTAAAACTTGTTACAGCATTGTCTGATAAAGCTCATCTGTAATGAATTTTTCTCTCATGGTTTGGGTTGAAGAACTAAATTAAATAAAAAAGTTATCATAAACTGGACAGGATTGAGGGAGAACTGTTTTTTTTTTCCCTAACACTGAATCCTGTGTGTGAGAACAAGGTCCAAAGTGTGATGAGTAGCGTGGTTGGGTCCCTGTAGCTTTTGAGTTAAGCCAAATTAGTCCAAGATAGCATTAAAGGCTGCAATTAGGTTATCACCTTTAATGTTAACATGAATATTAAAAATCCCAACTATTATGTATCCCAATATATAATCCCAACTTATTAGTATCAGTAAGTGAGATAAAAAAAAATCTGAGATCTGACCTAGATATTGATAGTAAAGACCTGATGGACAATACAAAACCACAAACCAAAGTGGTTTTACTGCTTTTCAAGTTGAATTAGGAAAACTCTAGCTTTAATTGGTCTGGGTTTAATTAATAAACCTGAATGAAAGATGGTCGCTTCTCCTACTCCCTCACCAGTATTTCGAGAAATGCGAATTGTTAAATAATTGAAACGGGTTGACTCATTTATACTGATAATGTTCTTGCTGCAGCAAGGTTTCCGTGTGAAAAAATACATTTATTTTGATGATTACAAATCAAGTCATTAGCTTGCACAATCTTTGAAGACCGAGATCTTATATTCAATAAACCACATTTATCTGTTTTATTTTTCTGTTCTGTCAAATTAGATTAGATTTTCATGGTTTTATTGTGTGTGATTTTTGGCAGTGGGCAAGACCATTGCTCAATTAATTAATGGGTGGGTAACCGTACAGAAGGTGCAGGGAGATGGGTTAATCTGAGACTCTGCTTCCTGGCCTGAACCCTTGGTTGTCATTGTTTTGGAGGACTAATAAATCAGATGTAGAAAGAAGAGCTGCTCCATCCAAAGTGTCCATCCCCAAAATGTTAGCTAATTATCAATGTACCACACATCATTTTGAGGAGAGCGCCTAGACAAGCACGCATGGAACCAGAAAGAATTACGGAGTCTGATGTTGTTTTGGCATCGCCGTAACTTCGCCGCGCTCATACGTCACAACAAGGCAGCAGCGGAGGACGTTGTTCCGAATAAATGTTTCATAGGCTCCGGTAAAGGCAGCTGGTCCCATTTTTAACCGATCCTCCACGCACTAAAACACTAAACGTAGCAATAATGAACGAAAGCTCGCATCAGAGAGCCCATCAACACTGATGAGTAGCTAGTTAGCTTTAGCTTTAGCCTACAGCTGAAGAGTTGAAGTGAATTTGAATAAGCTTTATTGACAAACTAAACCAAGGGTTTCAGCCATTAATATTATAAAGTGTCATAAAATGTTTAAAAGATTAAAAGGAATAAAAATAAGCCTTTAATTGAAATTACTAACATGATTTAAAAAATATAATATAATGGGTAATAATATTACTTTTATTTGTATTTACTGATGTTACTCAAGTCTCTTGGTTTGTTTCTGTGTCTTACAAATTTACTTATGAAAGAAGTGTTTTAAAATTTAATTAATTTATTCTTGGTTAAAATTAGTTCATTGAAGAATAACAAAATGACTGGGGAGGCACTTAAAATATATTTTTGACATTATGTGATTTTTTTATCGATATCGATCAATATGACAATTTTTTTTAATCAATATGCTCTTTTTCTATATCGTACAGCCCTACTTTTAAATTCTTCCTTTTTACATTTAAATCATTCAGTCATGGTCTATATGGAGTGGAACTGCATGAAAAATAATTAAGAAAATCATTAGTAATTTTACAGGAACATATGCTGACTGCATTACTGACACACTTTAACACAAACCAGTCCTCAGATACCACATAATAGTAATGCCCCTATAATGCGATGAATACGTCTTCAGTTTATTTATATCATGCTGAGTCACAACAGATGTTCCACACAAGAACCCCCCCCCCCAATTGGAGAGAGAGTATTCATTTTGGCGACCCCTGAAGGGCAAAGTCGAAAGAGAAACATATTCTACACAACAGCCTAAGGTTGTTAGCATGGTACTGTTAGCGCCAAGCTAACGCCATTTAATGTATTAGGATCATGTTCTCCAAGACTAAAACATGAAAGTTAATCATTGGGTTACTTAACGTAATCCCATGTTCTTTGATAACAGAGTCAGGTGTTTCACTATCGGAATCGCCTCGGCGTGACCTACTACGGAAGCTCCAATGACATCACGTCTGTCTGAGACAGATTGGTGGAGCCGTGTCCGTGGCTCCGCCCATCATCCTGTTTCACGGCCAACCTACACCTCCCCACTCATTCAAGGCAGGTTTCTTTCCTTGCCCATGTGTGAAGGGATGTGTTGGTGAAACACCTCACTCTGTTATCAAATAACCAGGGATTACGTTAAGTAACCCAACGTTCTTTTTCTAACTTCGCTCGGTGTTTCACTATGGGAGATTTGGCCAACTCCCAAATCGCATGCTGGCACCTAAGCCATACATGCAGCCAACCTAAACTTGGCCTCAGGTGGATCCTGATGTCCCCATTTCAAACACTGCATGTGTAAGAGATGAACGGGCCAAATCCAACCTGTAAAACCTCACAAATGTGTGTGGAGTCGCCCAGCTGGCTGCCGCAGAGATGTCCTGAACTGACACCCCGCGGAACAAAGCCCAGGCGGTGGCCATGCTCCTGGTGCAATGGGTCCTCACACCTTTAGGGGGCTCAGAGCCCACACACTTATATGCTAGAGTTATGGCCTCCACAATACAGTACACTAACCTTTGGCGGGAGACAGGTTTGGCCCTATCTGTCGTGGCCCAAGACACAAACTGATGGTCAGCCCTTCTAAAACCGGCTGTGCTATCCGCATAAGACCTCAATGTTCTCACTGGACATAAGCAATTAAGCTTCTGCTCTTCCAATGAAGAGAACGGTGGTGGATGGAATTCCAGTAGTTCTACCATAGAACACCTGTAGGATGACTCCATCACCTTGGGCACACCTTGGAGAACCCGGTTGCCCACTGTAAAGAGGCAGGACCGATGGACAGTGCATGTAACTCCCTCACTCTCTTAGCCGTGGTCAAGGCTAGGAGCACAGCAGTGTTCAGTGGAAGAAATTTCATACAGATACCCTCAATGGGTTCAAAGGGATGATGGCAGAGGGCCTCCAGCACCAGAGTGAGGTCCCAAAATGGCACCAGAGGCCTAGCAGTCAGTCTGCCTTTCACCACACCATCCTTCAAAGACCCGGGGTTTACCGCTGTAAAGAAAGCGAGTCGAAGAAGCCCTGGCGTTCTGTATAGTGTCGATGACCTCTGCAGGGAGACAAATAGCGTTTAAATTCCACTCTTCACATTGCAGGCCCAGAGAGCCATGCCTCTGGGTGAGGATGGTAAATTTCTCCCTGTGCATGGAACAGAAGGTCCCGTCGGAGTGGGAGAGGCCGTGGGTCCCCCGCTAAAATTTCCACTATTTCTGCCACCCAGGGCTTGGATGGCCACCATTGGGCCACCAGAATCAGGGACAGTCCCTGGTCCCTCACTCTGGTTAGAGTGGAGGATATCAGACTGAGTGGTGGGAATGCGTACAGCAGCACGTCCGGCCATTGATGAGCCAGGGCGTCCATGCCTAGGGGAGTGTCAGCTTCTAAAAGGGAGTAGAAAAGCGGACACTGAGTGTTTTCCCATGAGGCGAAGAGATCTACGGAGACTCGGCCGTACCTCTGCCAAATCTGCTCCACCACTTCAGGGTGGATTTTCCACTCTCCGTACAGCGGGCTTCCCCTGGACAGGAGATCCGCCCCCTTGTTCGGAACACCGGCGACGTGGGTCGCCCGGATTGAAAGAAGTCGGGTGCTGCTCCACAAGATAATTTCTCTGGCCAGTCTGTGCAGCTGCAAGGAGCGGATCCCCCCTGACAATTTATATAAGCCACCAAGGTGGAATTGTCTGTCTTCACTACCACATGCCGGCTCTCTAGATAGGGCAGAAAATGTTTCAAAGATATGAAGACTGCCCAGAGTTCCAGGACATTTATGTGAAGCCCTGTCATCTCCTGAGACCACGTACCGTTCACAGTTCTGCTCATCATGGCGGCGCCCCAGGCCGTTAGGGAGGCGTCCTTCGTCATGGTAACCCTGAAAGTTACAGCGCCCAGCGGGACGCCCAGTGAAAGCGCGGGGTCTCACCACGGTCGAAGAGCTGCCACGCACACAGGCGTAATTTTTACCTTGCGGTAAAGGTGGCGACGGCGAAGCGACCCACCTCTGAAAATTCTTTATCATCAGAAGCCCGAGTTGCACCACTGAAATCACTGAGACCATGAGGCCCAGGAGACGCAGACACAGCCTGAATGAAACCACTTTCCCCAGCCGAAAGCAGGCTGTGCAGTGGTTGAATAAAGAAATTCAGACAGATGTGATGTCATTGGAGCTTCCGTAGTAGGTCACACCGAGGCGATTCCCATAGTGGAACACCGTGCGAAGTTAGAAAAAGAACCAATATTGTTTCTGTGACAGGTCTATTAAAAGACGTATGTCCTCTGGTAGCTAAAATACCGAGCACATAGCGCTAGCATTAGCAGAAGATCTGATGCTAATGCTATCAGAACAATGGCTAAGGAGTAATAAATGAATGTCTAAAATAAAGTTTGCTGTCATTCTAGTTTGATCTGAAGCTTACTGCTTTGCTGTGTCCATCATGTCCATCGTCAGAAGGAACTGACCCCTTCATAAGACAAAGTATTTCAGCAAATCCTTCTTGATGCTGGCGGAGGTTACTGAAGCTCTCGTTCTTCCCACAAACAAAAACAGATGTTGGTAAACTACCATGAGAAATCAAACTTAACCAGGTACTTCACAGAGGTTCTGATGCAGGAGGACGACGTTAAGAATCATGTGGGTTAATAATCCAACCACTGAACATTCTATCTGTTCCACTTGTACCTTCAGCATTCCTGAACTAGAACTAAAGATGGAGGATTCACTCAGTGTTTAGTAGGATGTCCATGACCTTATTTAGCCGTTTCAATGCATGTACATAATAGTTACAAAAAAACCATAATAGAGAAAACTGAACTGTTTAAAAAATATGATCAATACAGTAGCTATACAAAAATATATCCACAAGAAGCTGGAGAGACTAATTTATGCTTTTTGCAGACTCTACATGCAGAACATACTGCATTTAAGGGCTTAAAATGTCCCCTTTAACACGTCTCCTAAGGCGGTAGTTTCGGGTAGAAATTGATGCCTCCCATTCTGGCCCCGAAAAACATCAAAACTATTATGTCTATAAAAAAAACAACTTTTTTTTTATTTATTTTTATTTTTTTTTACACTTTAGCCTCTTACAGTCCTTACAAGAAAAAAAAAAGTATTGCAAAATTAGAATCAGTAGATAAGAAAAATCAAAGTCAGTATCTGTCTGAAAAACTTGATGGTTGAACCTCCGGAGGCTTCAAGACTGAGGAGAGACCAGGACAAGGTTGGGACAGTGACTAAAGACCTGGTTGGTTGAAGGTCTCCTTTGGCCCAACAAAATGAGCTGTGAAAATTCAGTCTAACAAACTTCCACCTCACACAACAATTATCAAGATTGAATTCTTGTAATATTAGAAGCTGATGACTGAGCCAACCTGCCTCCTATCTACCTCCACCCAGACCTAATGACAGAGATGATGGACATGTCCAGTGACCTGGTTGGCTCAGGTATCCCTTTCCTCGACTACCGGATGTATGCAGAGCGCATTTTCTTTCCCGGCCATCGGGAGTCTCCTCTGAGGCGTGGTCTGGACATGCAGGAGTGTCGGCGTCAGACGGTAGAACAAGGCCTGGTTCAGCTGTCCAACCTCCTAAACAGCAAACTCTTCCTCACCAAGGTATTTAAGCATCCCTCACCCACACTGGTACCCCGGGCCAATAGACCAGTCCTTTTTCTTATTGAGTTGATCTTCTTATCAGGCCACCATGTTATGTAGAAGCCAGCCATTGAGCTAGTTATTTAAATGAGTTTTAGGCAACGGAAGAATCTAAACTTTGCTGGACAGAGTCCGAGGACCCAGGTTGGAGAGCTCTAATGGTGTTTAAAGTGAAGCCATATCTCATTTTTACCCCTCAGTTCATTCATACTTTGGAGAGCCAGCGGACCTTCTCTCCCAGAGACAGAGCCTATGTGGCCTCGCTGCTGACTGTGGCTCTTCATGGCAAGCTGGAGTATTTCACAGACATCCTTAAAACTCTGCTGAATGATCTGGTGGAGCAGTATGTGGCCAAGAATCCCAAACTCATGCTGCGAAGGTAAAAAAACTATAGAGGAGCGAGCCGAGAATGGGATTGTGGATTGTGCAGTTCAGAAATATAGGTTGTGTCTGTCTGCAGGACAGAGACTGTGGTGGAGAAGCTGCTGACCAACTGGATGTCCATTTGTCTCTACACATTTCTCAGGGTCAGTAAGTGCATGAAGATAGATGTTTTTATGCAGATTGTTGGTGAGAAATGTGTGACCTTCACACCCGATGTAGAATATGAAGGTGTTGGGGTTTGATTTAAAATTCAGAGAACTCCTCATATCTGCAAACTGTTGTTTTTTTATCCAAAGTCTTCAAGAAATTAGGAATTCAAACTTGAATATCTTTGTCTCAGGTTGTTACATCAATAAAACTGTTTTAATGTAATATTCTAATTCAATTTAAACATACGGTGTCATTAATGATTATTTTATTCATTGTTGTTTATTACCTCCAACAAGGAGGCAGTGTTTTTATGCCTGTCTGTTAGCTGGATAACTCAAAAAGTTATGGATGGATGATGATGACATTAGTAACAGCTAATTAATGGATGACTGAAAGAAAATCTCTGTAAAACCAAGCAGAAAAAAAGAGCTGTTTAGAAGCTTAGATTGTTTTTTGTTTTTAGCTTAAGTTAAACAAAAAATAAAATTGTGATATGTTCTCAAAAGAAATGCTGTTTATTGCTGTAGGAGTTGCAGATTCACAGCTCAGATGAGAGATTCTGTAATTAATGTGCATTATTCAAATCTGACCTTAATAGAAGAGTAGCCAAAAAAAGCCATTGCTGTAACAAAGCCATGAGAAGTCTGCACTACACTCTGTGTAGAAGAAAAGTACCACTCAGTACGTTTACATTTAAAGCTAAATCGAGCTGCAGGGTAGTATGATTTGAATTGCATTATCCAGCTAGAGAAGCGGAGCTTCTGAAACTCCAGTTTGGTTCGAGTCCAGTCGGACTAAGGTGTATACATGCATTGTAGTCGGACTAAGGCAATAATTCGAATTTCTCTTGCTGCATGTAAATATACTGACTGCATCCTCACCCTGAACCCTCTATGCCTACAGTGAAACACGGTAGTGGCAGACAGTAACATGCTTTGGGGATGCTTGTCTTCAGAGAGTAGGGAAGAATATCAGATGGAGCTGGATAAAAGGCAATACTTAAGAAAAAGCACTTAGTGCTACAGATTCATCTTTTAGCAGGGCGATGACCAAAAGCATACAGCTTGAGCTATAGTAGAATAGTCAAAGCATATTAATTAGTTAGAATGTCCCAGTCAAAGTCCAGACCTAAACTCATCAGAGAGTCTATGGCAAGACTATAAACTGATGTTCACAGACCCTCCACCCAGTCTGACCTAGCTTGAACTGTTGCAAGCGAGAATCAGCAGAACAATAAAGCAGTCATGAATCGTCTTTCCTCCTGCCACTGTACAGTGGTACTCTGCTGTGATGTTACACAAAACCCCAAAACATATCTACTTATAAGAATTATAGGTAGTTTTGCCAGGCATCATTATCTTTGTGAGAATGCAGTGTCTGAAGAACTTCTATAAGCCTGTTGATCGTTCATGTAGGCAAGGCAATTTTATTTCTACGCACACTTTCAACACAAGGCAATTCAAGGTGCTTTACATGATTCTGTGATAATGATACCAAATACATGATTATAGAAGCATGACTAGAGAAAAACAGACACCATCAATCAATAAGAAAAGATGATGTAAGGAACAAATGTATGCAATATAGGTTAAAAACAGATAAAACATAGTAGGTAAAAAAAAAAAAAAAGTTAAACCACGAGAATCAAAGAGTGATCAGAAAGTTCAATTTACGGCTCAAATGCAGCTCTGAATAGTAGAGTTTTAATCTTTGATTTAAAGGAGCCGAACGATTCAGCATTTTTGCATTCTTCTGGAAGTTTGTTCCACATTTGTGGAGCATAGAAGCTGAAAGCTGCCTCTCCCTGTTTAGTTCTAATTCTATGAATATTAATATGTAATGCCCTATGAACCTATCCAAGATGGACAGATGTTGACAGATCTTAAATGATTATTTCACTCATTTCTATGAAAATGTTTAAGCTCAGGTTTTTCTCTGTGTTTCTATTCAGGGATAGGCTGTAATCATTTAAAATCCAAACCACAGGTTTTACAGCATGCCCTTGTCTGGGCCCTTCACTGTCTCCTCAATAGTGCGTTTGGCCAATACTAATGTCTTTGTGCGTGTGTGTGTGTGTAGGACTCTGCCGGCGAGTCTCTGTACATGCTGTTCAAGGCCATAAAACACCAGGTAGATAAAGGGCCGGTGGACGCTGTAACTCGCAAGGCCAAGTACACTCTGAATGATAACCGTCTGCTGCGAGAGGACGTGGAGTACAAGACTCTGGTGAGAACAAGGCAGACTTTAATCAAAATAAGCACCCTCATCCAGCGGAGCATTCCTATGACCTTGAGATTTTTGAACTCCTCTCCGTCCGTCCTCCTTCTGCAGACGTTGAATGTGTTGGTGCAGGGTGGAGGAGTGAATGAGACCCAACCACTCCCCTCCAAAGTGCTGGACTGTGATACCATTACTCAGGTGAAGGACAAGCTCCTCGATCAGGTGTACAAGAGCACCTCCTTCTCTCATCGGCCCCACGCCGACTCACTTGACCTGGGTGAGAATCCACACTACCACAACTGCCTCTCTGAGCACCTCTTTTTGTCAAGTTACACTCTGGGGGAGGACAGAGAGAGTAACCAGGAGTTCAACTCCATGTTCATGCATTGTCTGTGAAACTGTTGAGCTGTGGCGCCCCCTACAGCAAAAAATCAATGCAAACATCAAATAGAGCACAAACACTGTTTCCTGCTGCTACTAGTGTGCACTCAGCTAAAAGTTCGTTTTTTTCCAATATCACTGTTTCAATTTTCATCTTGGAGATTACGATTAGCTGTAAATTGTAGCTGTAGCTGTAGTCCTCACTAGACGTGAAGCTGGCTGCATAGTCTATGGATTTAATTCTGTTCTTTAGTCCATAGAATCTTTTTTGTAAAACTGAAAAAACAGACAAATAAAGCACTTTAGGACATTTTCTTACAAGTGTGTTCTTAACAACTGTAACCTTGTCTGCACTCTGAACCTTTTTGTAAAAAACTACATAAAAATGCACAAAAGGTGTGTGTAGACCTTAGCATAATGCTAATCACTCATGCTAACCTAAATACTCTTCCTCAGCAATCCCTCATACTGAGTTACTCTAACAGGAAGCACCAGGAGTTTCAAGCAACACCAATCAGAAACGTACATTTAAAAATCCACATGACATCCAAACCAACACATGCAGTCACAGCCCTTCTTTGCCCTGTCTGGCCCTGCTACAGGGATGACCTGCTGGCATCTTTTTAAGGAGTTCAGAGCACCAACCAGCTTGGTAGAGCAGAATCTCTAGTATACTATATGCACTTTGGTATATTTAACTTTTTTTGTAGAATCGTAATATGAATGAAAAAAGAAACTAGCTGTATGTAGTCAAAGATACATATAAAGAATGTTGAAAAATGAAATGAAAATATGCCCCATGGTACACAACCTAACCTTTTGTATTTGCATAAACACAATCAAGCTATACAACAATGAAATGTAAAAAGTCCAACATCTCATGGAAACATGTGATCAGTGGTTGTTTAAAGGTTGAACCTAACAGGGTTTTCTACCCTGGAGGGATTTTACGGCTCTGTTTACCCAGAGTTCTGCTAGGTTAATATCAGGGTGCTCCTGTTCGTTACCTACATACAGTCTATGGAATCAAATTAGAGTTGCTTTGGAGGGGCCATGTCAGAAGAATTCAACAGACATTTCTGAGTATTTGATGACAGCTTTATTCAGGAAAAATACTGTTTATGCTGATATTCCATGTGAATGAATGTCATGCAGAAGGCTGAGTAACAATAATCTGCTGCTCCTGTTCAGAGTGGAGGTCTGGTGTCGCTGGCCATCTCATCCTGTCAGACGAGGACCTGACCTCTGTGGTGCAGGGCAGCTGGAAACGCCTCAACACTCTGCAGCACTACAAGGTGATGCCTGTCAGCCTGAGGCGCTGTAACGCAGCAGCGGGGCAAATGTTCACACTGCTACTTTCTTCTTTTAGGTCCCCGACGGTGCAACAGTAGCACTGGTCCCCCGCCACACCAAAAACATTCACCATGACAACCATGATTACATCGCTGGAGAGAGTGAGTTTCTTTGCAATAATCCTTCAGTGGCTTATTTCTCCTGTTCAGGTAACTGAAGGTGTTAAAGTCAGGTAAGAGTGCAGCGATGCTTTACTCATTATTGGACTCCTTTCTGTGACCAGAGACTCCGATGCTGGACGATGCAGACGAGGGCGGCATGAAGCTGTGGCATCTGGTGAAGGCCAGCGAGGAGCCGGAGCTTCCCAAACACCGCAGAGGGAGCTTAAGGGAGAGGGAGAGGGCCAAGGCTATCCCTGAGATCTACCTCACCCGCCTGCTCTCCATGAAGGTACACAAGTACAGTCCTGGGGTCTCATAAAAATATCAAACTTTTCCTAGGATCCTTACTAAAACAATACTTAAAGGGGAACTACCGTTTTGTTTGTTTTTTACCTTATTGGACCTTATTTCTAGTATGTTTTACGTTCATTTACTCACCCAGCCACTTGGAGTCCATCTGGAGAAGTTTAGATCCATTCATGATCAGCTCCATATAATGGGAGTTATAACTACAGCTGATGGGCAGGCTTTAAATAAGGCAGTATCTGCCACAAAACTCCTTCATTTCACCAATGATTTGTCATGAATCACTCGCACTATTCCCCTGGGAGTTCGGAGCGTCTCCGAGGTGCTGCAGGGTTTTTACAGGCTTTTAATCAGACCGATTTTAACTTACACTAACTGGTGATTACAATGACATTGCAGCTGTCCCCCATTCCAGCTGTAGTCTGAGCAGGTTGTGAAAAGGGAGCCTATGGAAGGTGAACTTTGTTTGTGTGATTTGGAAACAAGCAAACATGAACCATGCTGATGTCTGCAGTAGTTCTGTCTAACAGACCGCCGTAGAGCACAGAGAGAAAGTCCTGATCAGATACAGCTGGGATGGAGGACCGCAGTGATGTCATTAAAATCGCACATTAGTGTAGTTGGATTAAAATCCTGTAAAACACTCAAGAAGACAATGACACATTACTATCGAGACGCTCCAAACTCCCAGTGGAATAGAGCTAGGGATTCATAACTAAAGAGTGGTGATATGAAGGAGTTTTGTAGCAGATAATGCCTTATTTAGAGGCTGCATGTTTGTTGTCCCATTAACTCTCATTATGTGGATATATGCTCATCTTAACTGGATTTAAACTTTTCCTGAAGGACTCCAAGTGGCTCCAAACTTGTCTGGGTGAGTAAATGAATGTAATGCATGTTAGAAATAAGGTCCAGGTTGAAAAAAATAAAACAAAAAGGTACTTCCCCTTTAAAGCTCAGCTAAATTATTTTACTTATGCCTAGTAAGTTTGTGATCTGTCGAACTGGAAAAACAAACAGCTGCACACAGTGTCCTCTTTCTAAACTCCACTCTCCCTAAAAATGAGCTCAGGTGATTTTGGATCATATCCTGCCTCCTGCCATAAACGCTCACTGCAAGGAGCCTAGTGAATATTCGGCATGACTTATGCTGCGTTCACACCGCCCCAAACGGCAGCATCAGATTCCATGTAAAGTCTATGGTTGAGTCTGTCAGAGTCTCTGCGGTGCGTTGTGAGCGTTGGCTGCATCAACTGTTCAAGCGTTTCCTCCGTTTCAAGAAGAACGTAGCAAACGCAAGCAACGCAGAAGTTCACCTAGCTGAATATTTGACAGACTTGATGCAGTGTGCCAACCATTCAGATCGTCTCACTGTAGAGACGTCGCCCCAAGTAGACGTTGTCTAGCCAATCACAATCCACTAGTGTTTAAAACATCTGGCAGAGAACGGCCTGCCCACGTGCTTTTCAAGCTGCAAAATGTATATACGTCAAAGTACATGCGTTGGGAGCGTTGTTTGACACATACAAAGTGTGCAGCCTGAACGCAGCATTAAGCCGGCTAATATGGGGTGCTTCATGGGTAACCATGACAACCAGAGGCAGAGGAATTCCACACAGAAGTGGCACGTTGATGCACGGAAAACTGAAAAATAAATATAAAGTTTGAAATATGATTTCTTTCTTTTAGCAACAATGAGATTAGAATAAAAGCAAATTAAGACAAAAAAGACAACTAAATTACAGCAGAATGTTATCAATTTAAGCTCTCCTAGATATGTAAAGCCTGACAGAAAAGTTTTGTTTCACTCTACTTTTTAAAAGTATCATGCAGAATATTAATTGGGGGTGACAAATAAATGGAAGAGCAGCGAGGGACACTGCGTTGATGCAGTAGCGTGCCTTATATTAAAAAAGAAGAGCGAGATGGGATGCATGGTTCCAGCCGGTCTGGGTCCAGTTAAGCACATGGATCTGCACGGTGCAGGGCTGCACGGTGGCGCAGTGGTTAGCACTGTTGCCTTGCAGCAAGAAGGTTGTCGGTTCGTATCCCGGCCCAGGGTCTTTCTGCATGGAGTTTGCATGTTCTCCCCGTGCATGCGTGGGTTCCCTCCGGGTACTCCAGCTTCCTCCCACAGTCCAAAAACATGACTGTCAGGTTAATTGATCTCTCCAAATTGTCCTTAGGTGTGAGTGTGTGCATGGTTGTTTGTCCTGTTTGTCCTGCCCTGTGATGGACTGGCAACCTGTCCAGGGTGTACCCTGCCTCTCGCCCATTGACAGCTGGAGATAGGCACCAGCACCCCCGCGACCCATTAAGGATTAAGCGGTTAAGAAAATGGATGGATGGATGCTTGAGGATCAGTTATGTAATGTTTTAAGAGATTTGTTAGTGGTATTGTACAACAATGTTTCTTGGATGTGAAGTGTTCTGTATGAGAGAGGGCAGACTGCAGCGCGTAAATCTCTTTGTCCCTTCTGTCACCCAGGGGACATTGCAGAAGTTTGTGGACGATCTGTTCACAGTGATCCTCAGCACCAGCCGTCCTGTCCCACTAGCTGTTAAATACTTCTTTGATCTACTGGATGACCAGGCAGGACAGCACATCATCACTGACCCAGAAACCATCCACATATGGAAGACTAACAGGTACAGTACAACCGGTAGGGAGAGGGGCAGATGAAGGACAGAGTTACACAGAGACGTCTCCTGGTGACTGCTTATCAGGCTGTTTTTACAGTAGTCCTCTCCTCATGGGGGACTGGTGAGTTGGAATCTAATATCAGATCTTATATCCAGACAGTGAATGCACCATACTGAAGAGTTAATACTACGGTCACAGTGACCTGTTCAAACGTCTGTGAACACCTTACCAACAATTTTTGGACCATTTCTTATGGTTAGCTGTTTAAGAATCCAGCATTGAGGCTTCTGGGAATCCTAGCAAACCCTCAACTCACGCCAGTGTAGGAGAGGAAAGAAGAAGTGGAGGAACATAGTAAGGAAGTAGCTGGAGTGTCTGAGAAACTAAGAAGGATATTTTCTAAACACTATATTCCAGTACATTTTAAATCTGCAAACACGCTTAGGCAAAGACTAGTTCACCCCAATCACAAACGACCCAAACAAAAGTTCAGTGGTGTGGTTTATGTAGTCCAGTGTAGTGAGGAATGTTCAGAGCTGTACTTTGGGGAAACAAAAGAACAGCTACACAAGACGATGGTCAGAGAAGACAGGTGGTTTAAGAGAGGTGAGAGAACCCAATGGAGACGCCAATGGGGACTGAAGCCTCGTCCTATGGAATACACCATCTGGGTAAAATGTGCCAGACCTGGGCTTGTCTAAAACCTCTCCAGTCTCTTCAGATCTTTTTCTTATTCTTTGTATTTGATGCTGAGACGCATTAAAGGCATCAGCCACCTCAGCTGTGGATCCAGTCTTTTGCCTCTTGATAATAAGCGCTTTGGTTTCAGGGTGAATCTTGGACATGTCAGAGGTCATGTTGTAGTTCATGTGAAGGTCTGGTGTGATGGAGTACTTTTTATACAAACCCACTAATAAACTGATCCATTATTGATCACAGGTGAGGCTGAAATGTAGGATTGGGTACATCATATGACAAGACGACAAAACTTTTGTTTCTGCAAATACTGACTCAGCGCGCTTTACCAAGTTTTATTTTAAAAGCTGCTGGGATCTAAATGAGCTATTTCTATTTTGCGCACACATCTCCAGTGGCATACAGGCAGCGCGAGGCAGATTAGTAACGTTTCACCTGAAGGGGGAGACTGAGAGCATCAAAGGAGATCAGCTGTTCACCTGTCAGCTGATGTAGTGGAGCTGCTCGGTGGGAAGAACTTATTCTAAGGCTGTTAGCTGGGAGGTGAACAACCTGCAGGGAGTTTATTAAGTATAGCTTAGTGGTCTTATTTACAAGGTAAAGGAATAATGCCATTTTTTTCAAGTTTAAAGCTCCAGCATGATGCCCAAATCCACACACATACAGTGGGGCAAAAAAGTATTTAGTCAGCCACCGATTGTGCAAGTTCTCCCACTTAAAATGATGACAGAGGTCAGTAATTTTCATCATAGGTACACTTCAACTGTGAGAGACAGAATGTGAAAAAAAATCCAGGAATTCACATTGTAGGATTTTTAAAGAATTTATTTGTAAATTATGGTGGAAAATAAGTATTTGGTCAATAACAAAAATTCAACTCAATACTTTGTAATATAACCTTTGTTGGCAATAACAGAGGTCAAACGATTACTATAGGTCTTTACCAGGTTTGCACACACAGTAGCTGGTATTTTGGCCCATTCCTCCATGCAGATCTTCTCGAGAGCAGTGATGTTTTGGGGCTGTCGCCGAGCAACACAGACTTTCAACTCCCTCCACAGATTTTCTATGGGGTTGAGGTCTGGAGACTGGCTAGGCCACTCCAGGACTTTCAAATGCTTCTTACGGAGCCACTCCTTCGTTGCCCGGGCGATGTGTTTGGGATCATTGTCATGTTGGAAGACCCAGCCACGTTTCATCTTCAAAGCTCTCACTGATGGAAGGAGGTTTTGGCTCAAAATCTCACCATACATGGCCCCATTCATTCTTTCCTTAACACGGATCAGTCGTCATGTCCCCTTAGCAGAAAAACAGCCCCAAGGCATGATGTTTCCACCCCCATGCTTCACAGTAGGTATGGTGTTCTTGGGATGCAACTCAGTATTCTTCTTCCTCCAAACACGATGAGTTGAGTTTATACCAAGAAGTTCTTCTTTGGTTTCATCTGACCACATGATATTCTCCCAGTCCTCTGCTGTATCATCCATGTGCTCTCTGGCAAACTTCAGACGGGCCTGGACATGCACTGGCTTAAGCAGGGGGACACGTCTGGCACTGCAGGATTTGATTCCCTGTCGTTGTAGTGTGTTACTGATGGTAACCTTTGTTACTTTGGTCCCAGCTCTCTGCAGGTCATTCACCAGGTCCCCCCGTGGGGTTCTGGGATTTTTGCTCACCGTTTTCATGATTGCTCCCACAGTTGATTTTTTCACACCAAGCTGCTTGCCTATTGTAGATTCACGCTTCCCAGTCAGGTGCAGGTCTACAATTCTTTTCCTGGTGTCCTTCTAAAGCTCTTTGGTCTTGGCCATAGTGGAGTTTGGAGTCTGATTGTTTGAGGCTGTGGACAGGTGTCTTTTATACAGATAATGAGTTCAAACAGGGGCCATTAATACAGGTAACGAGTGGAGGACAGAAGAGCTTCTTAAAGAAGAAGTTACAGGTCTTTGAAAGCCAGAGATCTTCCTTGTTTGAAGTGACCAAATACTTATTTTCCACCATAATTTACAAATAAATTCTTTAAAAATCCTACAATGTGAATTCCTAGATTTTTGGTTCAAATTCTCTCTCTCAGTTGAAGTGTACCTATGATGAAAATGACTGACCTCTATCATTATTTTAAGTGGGAGAACTTACACAATCGGTGGCTGACTAAATACTTTTTTGCCCGACTGTAAAAGCTGCTCATGGATTCCAAGATTGAGTGTTTTTATCGTTCTATTCCTCTCGTCTGTCAAAATTGTGTTGATTGCGCAGAATCGGCTCCGGCACTGAAGCGTGTTGCTGCAGCCATTAATTATTCAAGCTGTTCGCCTTTGTTGTTTAATGTGTGCATACCCCCCCCAGAGATAAGGAATGAATAACCAGAGTGGCGAAATCACAAGCAGCGGGGTGGGGGAAATCGCACACTGCTTATAATATATTAGTATAGTAACATAATGAAAGTACAGTTTACAAAATCACATATTTTTCCCTACGTTTTAGGTAGGGCTGCCGCCCCAGCCCCCACCCCCCTCGATGTTATCGTCCATCCCAACGTTTTACTGTAAACATCGGCAACTCCCAATTTGGGAGACATCGCCCAACCCTAATATATATGACGTTTTAAAAGCAAAATTCAGACATTTCAGATTACATATTTTCAAGATAACATTTTTTCCTACTACAACTTGACATGTAATAGATGGCATGATAAAGTGTGATGCATTTCAACAACATTAGTAGAATAAGGACATTTTAGAAACCCAGTTGTGGACATGCTGCAGTTTTAATCAGTCTATGCATACGATGTGTGCATGCAGTAGAGAGCAGCGCATGTACACTGCATGAATTACATTTGTTACTGAAACAAACTGGCAGGCTGAAGAGATCCTTCAGTCATTTGATTCATCTGTGTTGGAGCAGCGATGCATCTAAAACCTGCTGGACGGTAGATCTCGAGGACCAGGTCTGGAGATTTTTGCTCTAGATAATCTTCTTGTCCTGTAACTGCACCTGCAGATGATGCAGCTGTAGTCTTCCCGATACTATTGTGAGCCTGAAAATTAATAACTATTGCAGAAATTTTCCAGCAGATGTGACAATTCAGTTCAATTCACTTTTATTTATATGGCGCCAATTCACAACATATATCATCTCGAGGCACTTTACAACAAAAGTCATTTTTATACAAACATTCAATCAGTTAAAAGTTTTCTATGTACGGAATCCCAGCAGATTGCGAAGAGTCATCGACGTGAGGTTGTGTCCGGATCATGCAGACTCCAACCACGGCAACTCCTCAGCAATCCCTCAGCAATCCCTCATACCGAGCAAGGATACGATAAAGACATTTCAATTTGGAATGGCTACCACAATCTGACAAAAGGTTCTTCACACTGTCTTGAGATTGCTGTGAGTTCCTCATAGGGGTGCTGCAGAGCTTCCTTCTATCAAAAATGTTCTTAGGGTGGCCGTAAGTAAACTTCCAAATGACCGTAACAAAGAACATAAGACCTCTATGGTCAGCGCATGTCAGAAATCACTTAATTTTCTCAAGAATGCCTTACGTTGGGAGCACAGTGGCGCAGCTGGTAGCACGGCTCACCTCAGAGCTAGAAGGGTTTGATTCCCGCTCTGGACGCTGTGGGTGTGTTTGTTCCTCCATATCATCAGCAACCACACCTTGGGTGGGGTTAGCAAAAGGGCCTTTCTGTATGGAAGTTGCGTGTTCTACCAATGTTCCCTTGAGCAGCTAATGTGAACTACTCCCACAAAAACATGCACCAGTCCTGGGCTGTATACTGCCCCCTCCTGGCTGACTGGGGCGCCTGAAGGGGGCGGGTAGAATCTTGCTGGAATAATGTGATCCTTCCACGCACTACGGCCAGCTGGGGAAACCCCACCCATCAGATGGAAAGAAGGGCCTGCTTACTCCTCAGGTAAGAAGGAGGCTTGAGCTCAGTGCTGGGCCCTCCTGGGGTTGGTAGAGGGAGAGCATTGCCCAGGACTGGAATTTGGTAGTGACACTGGGTGATAAATACTGGGTAAAAAAAAACATGGGATGAAAAAACAAGAAAAAAAGAATGCCTTACGTTTCTCTTGGGAATTAAGCCAGGTTTTTAAAAAAACAGCTCATGGCCATGTCCACACATAGCGGGAGTTCCGCTCCTTAAAAAAAAATCTCCATCCACACATAACCGGATAAATGCGTTTTTCAGCACATTCATAGTCGTGGCAAACCTGTAGGGGGCAGTAGTTCTCCCAAATCCTATCAGAGTAACTTTCTATCCTCTATCTTCAGCACGCAGCAGTGATAGAGCTTATAAAAGCAAACAAAATGCGCTTTAACAATGGATGATACCAACACAGCTCTGAGGGCAAAAAGGCTGTTTCTGAGTGGAAATACATATCGCACGTGATGTTGGAACATTTTTTGTCACGGACAATCACGTTGCGGCACTAAAAAACTCCTTTTTCATCTGTCCATACGTAGACACTGAAAATGTAGTGAACACAGATCTCCACTTTGGCCGCAGTTTTTAGAAAGATTCGTTTTCAGTGCCGAAAATCTATGTTAACCTGTGGAAGACAGGACAAAGCGTAGAAAAATATCCTTTTTGTGAGATGCCTGGCTATGTGTGGCATAAATGACAGCTGCAGGAACTTCCTAAAAAACCGGTGGGAAAATGTTGGAGCATTCCATTTGTAGTCAGAATTCGGAAGAAACGTCTGAAGTCTCACTTGGAGAGTCAGAGAACTTTTCTTGCACTGACTACGATCTCCAGTTTTCATACGAGCAGAGAGATTGGCAGAAATCCATTGTTTATGAGAACTTTTGTGACCGTAGCGTGAAATTATTATTCGGTGAGAAAGCTGTTGCTAAGAAGAAGAAGCTCTGATGATCCAGTGAGGCGTTAAAATGAAGTCAGAGATGGAAGTTAGTCGTGTAAAGAAGAAGACAGCACCACTAGTAGAATCTAGCAGTATATCTCCAGAAGCATATTGGTTGGTCATTCTGGCTGTAGCTGAACCTAAACAAGAAGGGAGGTATTAGCAGATAACAGGAAACGCTGCCAGGTTGTTCTGTTTCATGTTTTATGTCATCTAACATGCTGAGTGAGGAAATACACACATCAAATACTGAGTAGTTAGTAATGCTAACCACGCTAACCGCTAATACACACAGCTAGAAAGTCCCTCTCCATTAACATCCTGATGATCTGAAGAGGGCAACGGTGGTTCAGGGGGTCAGAAGTCAACCGGGAAACGTTGGTTGCCAGTTCCAGTTGCTCTTTCCATCTCAGCCGTTGTGTCCTTTGGCAAGGCACTTCACCCTCCTTACCTACTGGTGTTGGTCAGAGGGCCGGTGGTGCCTGTGTACGGCAGCCTGGCTGTCAGTGTGCCTCCGATGTAGTTCCCAGCCAATGACTGAATGTAGCGTACGGCGCTTTATGGTGCTGACTCAGCAGAAAGGCTGACTTAAAAAGTCTCATACAAATGTAGCCCATTTACATTTTGACACTGTACCTTAATATGTATGTTGTTTGTACGTAACTTTTTTGATGAATATTGTTGGAATAACTTCTCTTGAAAATGAGAATAGTGTGACGTTCTGCTGGCTCCAACACTCCTTCCTCCTGTTTGTCTCCAGCCTCCCGCTGCGTTTCTGGATCAACATCATTAAGAACCCTCAGTTCATCTTTGACGTTCAGGTATCGGACCACGTGGACGCCGTTCTCTCTGTGATAGCTCAGACCTTCATGGACTCCTGCACTATTGCTGACCACAAACTTGGGCGGGTGAGCCTCCATCCTCCTGTGCTCCTCTGGTTTAGTTCATGAAATGAAGCTTAGGAAGCCAGATATTTCCTTGAGGGTTTGAATATGATTCTTTCTGTCTTCTGGAACAGGATTCCCCCATCAACAAGCTGCTGTACGCCAGAGACATTCCTCGCTACAAGCAGATGGTGGAAAGGTTTGCTCAGCCTTAGCCAACACATATTCCCTTTGAATGAAATGCTATGCTAACGCGTCCCAGTCCAACTTAGTTTCTATTATTAGTTTGAATTATTGATGCCAGTCTGAGCCATGAAACTGGTTGCTGCAGGTACTACGCTGACATCAGGCAGACCATATCAGCCAGTGACCAGGAGATGAACTCGGCCCTGGCTGAGCTGTCTAGGGTGAGTACAGCCACACGTCCACTCCTACAGGACTCAGAGCAGGGGAGCACTAACTCAGCTGACTGGGTTCTGTTTCAGAACTACTCCGGAGAGCTGAACCACCTGGTTGCCCTGCACGAGCTCTACAAGTACATCAACAAGTACTACGACCAGGTACGACAAGCCGCGATGAGCTGCTTCAGACATGTCCTTATTTCTGTTCATTAGAAGAATTAGCTTCTTAGCTAATGGAAACGCAATATTTAAGATTAAAAGATTATATCAGAGCCTTAAGAAGACCTTTGTATTACAGAAATGTGGGCTTAATGAAAAGTATGGTTAATACCTGCTTAAAGTTCCCATATTATGACTATTTTTCCACTATTTAAAATAGGCCTAAGAGTTCCAGAAAACGTGTTTCTGAAGTTGTTTCCTGGAAATAGCTTGTAGGAAACGATTGTTACCAACCTGTATTACCCTCTGTTTCAGCCCCTTTCACATTGTGCTGTTTCTGCTGCTCATTACATATTACATGCGCTGCTGTTAACTTGGCCACGCCCAAAGCTTCTACAATCTTTGCTCATGCCTGACTCATTGTTATCACTACGTGTGAAAGTTATGGACATGGCTGCTGTAGTTCAACCATACAGAAAAAGGAGTTCAACCATTAATGTTTGAACCAGAACCCAGGACTCGTAGAACTTTGTATGCATGTATATGCACCAGAGACACACAATAACACCCCAAGTCCCAGAAAAAGTGATTTCTTTTCATAATATGGGCCTTTTAAAGCTTTTATCAGAAGCTACTTTTAATCTGAGAAACGAGGCCGATCCCTCCAATGTGACTTCAGATCAACAAAACCTTATTATCAGACACTGGTAACCTGTGGGCGGATCAGTAGAACCAGTCTGACGACATGATGGAGGCTACAAAATCTTAAAAAGCAGTCCATTAACGCAGCACTGTGTGTCTAACAGCTCCCTCATGACTTTGATGGATTGACCACCTTTAGTGAGCCCTTAAATAGAAATGCTAAGCCTGTCCATCCTGCCTGGATGTCCTGGGCTCACTGAGCCACTAACAGTGACCTCTGGCTCTAAGATCCTTTATCCAACAACTAAGTTGTCTTCAGGATTCACCCTTAATAAGAGCTTGTATTTTTATTTTGGTTTTGAAATTATTGCTATTTTTACAGATAAATGCTTCATGTCATTTCCAGTGTAATAAGATTTTTTTTCTGTCTGCCACATGTTGGGTTTATAACTCCTATCCAAACTGAAGAGTGTCATCAAAAAGTTGACTTATTTATTATATTTGATTCCCACAGTGAAACTCATATGGAGTTATGTATTATTAGAAAGGTTGATTCTGGCTCTAAGATAATAAAAACTAAGAAGAATTATAAATACATTTATTGAATTTTATCAATTATTTCATTTGTACTTTAAATGAGTATTGTATGCAGAATACTGTTATTCTTGCTCTGGGGCCATGCGCTCTCCTGCATGGGACAGGAGATTATGGTGATAAACTGTCCAGCCAACAGGAATAACAGGGTAAGAATGTGTGTGAGGAGGACAAAGCCACTGATCTGTTTAAATATGAGCTATCCTTCAGTGAGTGTGTGAACATCAAACCGGGGAAAGAAAAAACGCCATTTTATGTACTTTTATACGCTCTTGGGTCTTCTTCTTGTTAGATATTTATACGGCATAAAATAGGAACCAGAGATTTTATCTCTGACAAAAACCTTAAAGTCATGTTGGTTCTGGAAGTCACAATATTACATGCACAGGACCCAGTACAGGACCCAGTACAGGACCCAGTACATGACCCAGTACAGGACCCAGTACACGACCCAGTACATGACCCAGTACAGGACCCAGTACACGACCCAGTACTGGAGAAATGAAATAATGTTGACAGATCTGCTGTTTTAGCTGATCAATCCAGAAACCATGGAAACCATGAGGTTTTCCTCCTTTCTTCTTTCTAGAGGCAGGAGATGCTGAAGATGCTGCACTAAGAGTGTTAGTAACGGGTTCCCTTCTTCTCATCATCTTGGTAGATCATTACAGCTCTGGAGGAGGACACCACAGCCCAGAAGATGCAGCTGGGATACCGCCTGCAGCAAATTGCAGCTGCTGTGGAAAACAAAGTCACTGACTTGTGACAGAGGAGACCCCCTACCCTGTGATGGTGTTCTCTGGATCGCCTTGACTCCAGGCGCTCACGTAGCATGATGCAGGCAGTCTGAGTCCTGTGTGGACAGGAGAAAAGACGGAAAGCTGGACTAATGAAAGCAGGAATGGTCTGCTGTCAGTGGAACATCACGAGGAACAGGTTTATCATCGTTCTTTCTGCTGAGGTAGAGACCATAAGGAGAGACCCAGAGCTGAAGCTTCATGAAACACCTCTTATTCTGTGTGTGTGTGTGTGTGTGTGTGTGTGAGGATATTTATCCTGTTTGTCTCATTTCTCTCTTTATGGTACCAAGTGCTGGAAGCAACACAGTATGTGTTAGACTTTATTTGGAAAAGCTGAGCTCTGACCTGAAGTTGGGTTTTTATTTCTAGAAGTGAGAACAAAGACGTGGTCCAATCAGCTGGTACCGCTCTACCTCAGCCCACTGAACACAGCGCTGTGCTTTCCAGCTGCTTCCATCCACTAGTACAGCAGTACTGCACCAATGTGGCCTCAGATCCAGCTGCACACACATACACACACACACACACACACACTTCAGACATCTATGGTTCTGTTCCTTTTAGCAGTTTTTTGGAAGCATTTCTAAACGAACATTTTGTTTGTTTTTTACACGTCTTCATGTCCCTTTTTTACAATTTAACTGTTTTTTTAAAGTTGTGGCTCTCATTGTTTGACTGAATGTTTCCTATCTGAAGCACTGTGACTATAAATCATCAAACTGTTTTTTTTTTCATATGCAAACCTTTTCCATTTTCAACGCTTACTCAGATTAGTTGGTGTCAGACTTTTTCTTTTGGCTGAAATGGCAGCTGCTTTACATGTTATTCACTACAATATTTATTTAAAAAGATACTGTCTTTATTAATAATTGCCTCCCGACCATTTCAACACCAATCTGAGGTTTAATGGCTGCCACCTCCCACAGGAAACCAAAGGGACAGCGTTTACCCTACCAGCTGCCTCATTCAGCGCAGAGCCACCATGACTGATCCGATCCCAGTGCAGCCTCTACGTCTCTCATGTTGTTCACTGTTCTGATGGAGGGAATCTGAGCGGTACCGATCGGTACGATGGAGAACTAACTTCCTCTTAGACTGTACTAGTTTGGCGATGTAGAGCAGGCTCTGCAAAGAGCAGTTTTAATGTTTCCCATTCTTCTGCTGTACATACTGATCTTTAATGTAACCATAGGGATTTAACCTGTTTATTAAACAAAATGCAGTTGTTCACAGATGTAATAAAGTATTCCAATAACAAGAAGTAATTTTGTTTTTGAAATCCACTTCTCATGTAATTTTACTGGAACATAATGAGCTGCTGCACTCTTTAGGAGACACTGCTGGACGTCTCCTACAGAGTGCTAATGCTCCCTTTGGAGGTCAGTCCTGACAGTCTGGAAGAGTCTGAATCTTACAGTGATTTCCAGCGCTGTACGAGCCTTTAAAATGATAACAAAACAGAATTATCTTGTATTTCCAGATTTTATAACCTGCTCCTTTTTCATTATGTCATTCGATCCATTTGACCATTTTTCATTCATGACCTGTGGTAACGTTGTGTATTTGACACCTGACTTGGGTTGTGATCCAGTATGGGATCTTTGGCATGAAGGATGGAGCCCAGGGAAAGTAGGAGAACAAGTCGGCTGTTCCCTCTGAGCTACACACTGCTGTAGAATGAGAAAGACTTCTGGATGAAAAGGAAGGAGGAGAGAGAGGAAAGAAGTCTAGTTGTTTTCTACTGAGGCATCTAGGATTCCCTTAGCTAGGCTAACGCTTGGAGCAGGAGACGTAACACAGCAGCACAGCCAGAAGGTTTCCTCCTGGGCGTCTGCAGAAGAGAGTCTACATCAGTAGTGTCACTACGATGTGTAAAAACCACATCTAAATATACTGTCTGTTCAGAAACCATGTGTCAGTCCCTGTAGAAATCATTGGTGCAAAAAAAAAAATCGAATCGATGAGGAAAACGATCAACTTTTTCTCAACAGAGACAGATCGTTTCTGCTTGCAAGCAGCTGGGAGAAGATTGAACCCTGTGTCATGATAACATGGGGCCTACATCCAGTCCTCCCTTCCACAGTGTGTTAGAAACAAGTCATCCAAATCTAATGGGAACCTTTTAAATGGTGACATTTAATGCAGAAGTATCAGTTCAAAGGTAATGTGTCGGTATTATCTAACCAAAGAAATATCTGGCCTAGGCTGACCTCCCAGTAAGGAAGCGTGTCCTGAACTGGACTTTGTTCTTCCAATCAGCGCTGCTTTCCTGTTCCAGCGGAAGAAAAGCTTCCACGATGCTGCCAGCAGCATATCCACATGGACACGATGCGTTCAGTGTGCACTAGCTACATATAGCCTGCTCTGCTATAATGGCAATACTTAGTGCTCGGCTAGGAGCTGAATTCTACCTGAGCTATGAATTTCTGCAGCTTCTCCAGAGTTACCATGGGTCTCCACCCTGGTCCTTATGGCCCCCTGTCCTTCATGTTTTAGGCGCGTCTCTACTCCATCACACCTGATTCCAGCCAGTCAGTCCTAGACCCCAATCAGGATGTTCATGGCTGATTAAAAGACTTTTCCTGAACTCCAATAGTAGGAATGTGTTAAAGTAGGGAAACATCTAAAACATGCAGGGTAGTGTGTCTGCTTCCTCCAGAGCCTCCTGTCCAACCAAACCACTTTGTGTTTCTGAGGCAGCACCACCAGACATCTGCAAACATCTGCACAGTGATCAGGACTTTAGGCAGAAGTCATTTTACAAAAGTAGTTTGGACAAGGTGTTTTGCTTTCAGAGCAGACATTTTACTTGTTTTGAGTATCTGGGCAGGGTGACAAAGCTAAATTACTTGCATGATTAATTGACAGCTGGACATAAAACACTCTTAGGCCACGTCCACACTCAGCCGGGAAAGGAACAAATGCAGCTGCACTGTTCAATGATAGTTTTATAAAATAAAACCGCATATCCAAATGTAAAACTTCCATCTCAGTGATAAATTAAAACATTTTGTAAATGTTTGAGTCGACGTGAACAGACTGCCAGGCCTCTGACGTGATCGTGAGAATATGCCTCCGGCCGCCAGGGGGCAACATACGATGCGCCAATTCAAAAGGCCAGAAAATGGAAGAATGGAGTAACAGAAAACCCAGCAAGACGAGAGCGATATTGAAAGAAACTTTGTAAATTATTCGGTTTTATGTGTTCAGGGTGAAATTAAGGGCTCGGAGAAACCTAACCATTCCCGCTGCTGCTGTAGAGCAAGCTGTAACGAACAGGTAACTACGGGACGTCAGCTAGGCTAGATGCTAAGCTACCTCGGGTTGAGGCCAACTATTCCGCTTACAATAAAAAAATAGTTAAATGGAATTTTTTTCATATGTTGTGCGATGAGTTAACTGAAATGTGTTCTCATAGTTTAGCGAGGGTTCGCATATAAGCTAAAATGTTAGCGATGCTAGTTTTAGCTGGAAGCGAGCAGCTGCTAACTGCGCAGAGCGATGCAGCTAACCTGATGTAGCCTACCGCTGTTAGCTTTGGGCTCGAGCGCTTCCATTCATTGGATATATCCCTATCATTTCGGAATACATGTGAACATATCCCTTTCATATGCTAAGTCCATTTACATGGGAGCTTCAGGAACAGCATACATACGTTTATAATTGTTCAATTAAGCTTTAGGTAGCTAAGAGACGCGATGTTCTTGTTGCCAACATATGTTTTTCTTCACAATCTGTGTGTGTAAACTTTCCTTTCTAACGCCAAACTCAGCCGTTTTTCAAATAAAACGATTTCATGTAAAATATGAACTTGGTGAGCCTGTTTAGCTCCATCTGAGCTGATCTGGGCTAGTACATGTGGACATCTGTGTTACTGCAGTTGGTGATGGAGCCATCAGAGGAGACGGGACCAAACGGGGGTCCTCAGGAGGTCAACCCTGTGTTCATGCAGCAGCTCAGAGAGCTGGACATCCCTGAGGAGGCAGCCAAGCAGGTGGGATACTTCTACTGCTCTAGCACACATGTGCATTAATGAGCTAAAACTACTGAGCTGTGTAGATTGGCATGGGCCCTCAGCTCCACTGTTTTCCTGCTTTGTTTGGGCAAACACTATCATATGGATGGAAATGTTGTTCACTCAGACTGCTGCCTCAGAATCAGTCAGTGTGTATACAGGAAGTCAGATTATTGATTTAGTCCAACGGAAATCCAATCAAACTGGAGTTTGTCTAATCAGACTGGCCAGCGGAACTTAGTCCCGCCCACAACATGGTCTGGAAGTTTAGTCTGGCATTCCTCCGTAGAGGAGCAATTATGCCCGAACAAGATCAGTTTGTACCAATCAAATCAGGCTTACGATTATTGACAGGTGAACAACAGTAACGTAATGAACCACATCACCAAAGAGCGCCTGGGTTGAATTTGTTTTTCAACAACAATGGCTGCTGCTGGAGAACTGAGACGGTTAGATTCTGCCATCAAGTCTGTTCTAGAAGATATCGACAGCGCATTAATTTTAAAAGAGGAACTTTAAGAGAGGAACAGATAACGTCACACACTTCCGTTGCTCTGATTGGCTATAGGTCTATTCAATTGAGTGCAGAAGCATTTTGTTTGTTTGTTTGGACTTCATCTTTGGAGACAACCCTAGCCGAAAAGGATGCCTTCTTTGCGCAAATCCCTTCAGAGGACTGCATTCTCAACAAAAAGCCTTTTTGATAGTGGATTAATAAGCAGATTGGCCCTAAAGGAGAGGCTACTCCATCAGAACCTGTACAGATAAGAACTGTGACTCGTTTCATTTTATTAGCAATTTTAACTCTGAACTCAAAACGTAGCTTCATATTCCTGGAAAGATGTCTCAGAGGTCTAAACTCAATTCCTTTGTCTTCATGCTTGGTTTGTGCTTTGACATGCACTGTCAACCCAGGGGCCTTATATAGACATGTCTGTGCCTTTCCAAATCATGTCCAATCAACTTAATTTACCACAGGTGGACTCCAATTAATCTGCTGAAACACCTTAAGGAGGATCAGTGGAAACAGAACAGACCTCAGCTCATTCGGAGCTTCACGCCAAAGGCTGTGAAAACTTATGTACATGTGATTTCTCAAGATTTTTATTTGTAATAAATTTGCAATAATCTAAAAGACACTTTTTTCACATTATCATTATGGGGTGTTGTATTTAGAATTTTATGGGGAAAATGAATTGAATCCATTTTGGAATGAGGCTGTAACATAAAAAAAGTGGATAAAGTGAAGCGCTGTGAATACTTTCCGATGCACTGTAGCTACACAGTAGCTGTGTTAGCAGCGCTTTCCCCTCAATTGGGTATTATTGCCTCTGTATGTCACATGACCGTTTGTAGTCACGTGACTCAAGGCAACGCTGATTTCTTAAAGGGGCAAGAGCACCGCTAAACTAAAACACATCGTTTAATTTTTTTTAATATACTGAATTTACCGGCACGGGCAAAATGACGTCGGTAACGTCATGCATTTCAGAATCTGTACATGTTCGGTGTACCGCCCAGCCCTAGTCCATGTCTTACATTTTCTTTTTTGTTCATGTAAAAATAGTCCAAATGAAAACACAACATCCAAAGGGTGGAAGAATGGCAAATTAGTTTTTTTATTTTTCGAGTCTTCAAGCCAAAGAACTCAGCTGTGGATTCATGCAGTAAAAGTAAAAGTATATAAAGTATAATATTGTATATTATAGAAGGCATCTGGGAGGGTTTGTATCAAACTCAGACCTGGGCTGTAGTGAATCTGAGTGAACAGTGGTTCCAGCCATTTAGTGTGTTTGCACAACCAAAGGAGGAGAGGTTCTGAACCGCTCAGTGGTTGCAGGTTACCAGACAATAAAAAACCCAGTAGGTCAAGTGTTAATAGATGTGTCCAGTTTTCTGACCGTTCTTGTTGCTTCTCCTCACTCCAGGCGCTACTGCACACCCGGAACGTGTCGGCGGAGGAGGCGGCCATGTACTACTTCAACAAACTGGAGAATGAGGTGCCCATAAGCTAGCCTTAGTCCCCTGCAGGTACACATTGGTACGTTAGACCCAGTAGAGTTGGTCCAAAACCAAATCTTAGTGTGTATCTGCCATGGCTCTAACACACAGGAGGAGGGCGACGAGGACCTGCTCTACAAGATGGTGTTTGTGGTTAATATGGACCTGGGCATGGGGGTTGGAAAGGTAAATCTGGCCACGGTCAAACACTTACCGCATCTAAACCAGCAGGTCTATGACACCACACTGCTCAGAGTTGTTTACTAAACAAAGATGAGGCCAAAACTCTCCCGTTTGTAGAGAAGTGAAAGTAAACCCAAAAGTGCACTATCTGTTGAGAAGACATTGGAAACCTTGTGTTTTAGCGCCACTAAATGGATGGAACAGATGCACTTTTAGCGATCTACCAACTCTCTCAATGCGACTCCATGAAGAGATGGTAGTGGTACATTCTGAGTTCACGCTTCAGCGCCCATTTTATTTGTAATCAAATGTCAATCAAATTTTTGTTCTCCTGTAATGCTTGAAGGTTTTAGTTTCAAATATACCTCTTTAATTTACCTGAAACAGGTCTTAAAATCAGAAATCACCTTCTGATACTTTTGAATTGAACCAGGGAACCTTAAGGATTGACACAAATGGTGATTTGGATCATGTTTTGGATCATACAGTACTATCATTTTTTACCATCGCTGTGATCAGGTGAATTCTGTTTCTCCTCCTATTGTTAAATAGCAACCCTGAATCTTTGGATTAAAGGTTACTAAAACAGGTTTTTAAAAAAAATAACAAGAAGCTCTTTAAACATCAGGTGGGTGTTTTGGCAATTAAACAGCTATAAAAACCTTTTCCATCTTAATGGTTTTAAAACTTGGACATAATATAATACAGTCCTGAGGGCTGTTTGTTATTCAAGACTCTCAAATTGCTTTACAGTTGCACTATTCACACACTTGTAGAAACACATGAGTGCAGAAGCTTCAGCCCTGCTCCCTTATGACTCAAATCTTTGTCCCTGTGGTGGTTTCCTGTCTGGGTGCCTCTGATGACAGCAGCTGAAGCTGCCGCTGATTGTGTGTGTGCAGGTAGCAGCCCAGGTGGGCCATGCTGCTGTGGGGTTGTACCAAGCTCTGCAGGAGAAGAACAGCTGGCGGGAGATGGCCTGGAAGTGGGACCACAGTGGGTGAGGCCCAAGTTCTGTTTAAGATGGAATGGGAACAGCTGGAATGAGGGAAGACGGGACTGATTTTGGTGTGTTCATACAGAGCCAAGAAGGTTGTGCTCCAAGGCACCAATGTGGCTCATCTGCTGGAGCTGCAGGCCCTGGCCCTGAGCCTCAACCTGCCCACTTACCTGGTCCAGGATGCAGGCCTTACCCAGGTAGTTGAGGTGCCAATCATGTTAGTCATGTGACAGTTTTAGCGTCTTTCTGTGTCTCAACCATAATCATGTGTCTCTACAGGTGGAATCCGGCTCCCGCACGGTGCTGGCCATTCTGGGAGCAGAGGAGATGGTGAACAACGTCACTGGCAGTCTGAAACTGCTTTAAGTCGCCCCAGGGGCCTGGGAGGGGGCTGGAGACAAGTGTCTGCACTGGCACACAACACCCAGGAGGGGGCAGTCTTGCTTAGCAGCAGGAGAACTCTAGTCAAGCATGAGCTAAAACCCAGACATTCCCCCCCCCCCCAGCACCATCCCTTCTCTCATCACTTTTCCCCTTAACTGCTTAATCAGACATTCCCAGGAGATTCCCCCACCCACTTACTAGTAAAACAAACTCTGATGAATAACTTTGTGTTCCCACTTTAATCTGGACTAACTGATGGTAGGTTAACATGCGTACAGCCTGATTTATGACCCATATCACTTCCTGTGTTACGGCTGTGTATGTTTGTTTTATGTGCCATCTTTATCTTAACAAGAAGCTGCTGTTTGGTTTGAAGGACAAAGAATCCATCTTCCATTCCATCAGATAGATTTATTGCTGATGTAACATTTAAAGATGCTGAAACCTGGCACCAGTTTCCACTACAACCATCGGGAGCGGCTTTAGGAAACGCTGCCATGGACCTTTTGTTGGCTTGTGTGTTTGTGACCATAAGTAAGAATGTGGAAGTTACCATGCCTGCTTCATCCTTTATTTATTGTTACATTTTACAGTGACACTAGAATATTTGCTCTGTAGTATTAATATGCATGAAATCAAAAACGTTACATTATGAATTGAAAATTTGGCAGACATTTGAGGACTGTGGTATTATCTGGTAGTTTTGCTGTTGTGTCAGACTGGTGATCATTAAAATGCCTCTAAATGACGACCATACAGTATCGTGTGTTTATTTCATGCTCATATACCATGTTGATGAGGCAAACATGTTTAGTGTCTCTGTGGAGGGAAGAACTGCTGTGTTGCCCCGCCCCTTACTGCAACACCGCCGGGTGGTGTCCGGAATAACCGACCCCCTCCCCAGGGACAGGTGACGGGTCATACTTCTCGAGAACCAATGAGGTCTATGTTATGTAGAGGACTTCTAAATGGCGGCTGGACCTAATGTCTCCCAGGAGCGGTTCGGCTTTGTCTGGCGACTGTTAGCTTAACTACCAGCGCCATCTATGCTAACTGCCAGCCCTCTAACTACTGACGTCAGCATTTTTCATCCAATCCAAAGCTGTCCCATAGCCTCGTGACAGAAACCCATCACGTCATCGTGATAACTTACATAATACCATCATCGACTTGAAAGACGTCGGCTAGTTCCGACCAGTGTGCGCCTTCGTGGGAAGCTCCGAAATATGAAGGATAACGCTAATAGTTCGTTTCTGTGATTTAACGCATAACACTATGTTCCTCGGCCTCAGAAAATCCCCCTGAAATCTCACGTAGACGCGCTTTCTCATCGTGTCTGTAAAGTAATGAAAGAAACATTTCTGCAAACGGGTTCGTAACAGGCTCCAGGCCGGGAGAGGTGGCCACTTTCATCGTCCAAACACTCACACGCCATAGACTGTAAAAAAGAAGACACACACGACATGTAACAGTCCACTGAGCTGACGGACCGGTAGGTGGGGCTGACCCAGTGGGCTAACCCTGCCTGTTGTAGCCCTGAATCTGAGCCCAAGAGACCCCGTGTAGCTAACCAGTACCATTATGTATGAACAAGAGCGCTCCTTCCAAATAAAATATATATTACAAAAAAAAAGTAATCCCACTCTAGCAAATAAGTTAGCTCCATTGGAATATTATGTTTATAAAGAAAATTTCCCGCATCGTGGTAGATATAAATCCTTTGTTGAGAAGCAATCTGCCTTCGAATCCAGCTACCCATGCTCCACTCCGTGTGCTTCCACCACTAATACAAGAGAACACAAGCTGCTAACTGAAGCCGTACTCGCCCTGTTTTCTCCGCTAATGCCTGGACAGAATTAATAGACAGTTTGTTTCACCAATAGCGTCGGCGTATTTCGCCTAAAACAAATGAGCCGCATCTTACGGTCGAATCAATGACGAGAGGCGGGGCATGTGGAACGACCGCCCACACAGCATGCCCCTGCACGGTCGCCTGGGAAGCCCCGTGGCGTGATTGTGTGTCAGTTTCGACTGGGCCTGTGGTGGATGCCGGCGAGGAGGGGGATGGGCGCTTCGGTGAGCGTAAGGACCCGATACAGAATCGGAGCCCCGTATCACATACAGCAGTGTATACCCCATAATAAACAGCGACTGTAAATATACAAGACACTAACAATATTGGTGGTGTTCACCGGGGAATTATAAAAGACTCCAATGGATGTAGCGCACCCGAACAAAACAAGAGATTTAACTTTCCGACATTTTTTGGGAGATACTGAGAACTTTGTTTCTTACCCTTGAAGAGGGAGCTACTTGTGAGGGCAAAGGATACAGGAGACTCCGAGGCGGATGTCCAGGCCTACTGGTCTAGTTGGAATTAATGTTGGGATTCTCCAAGGACTTCCATAGTGCATTATTGTTGCCTTGTTTAAAAGGAATTTGGAATGACTCTTTAGGTAAGCACTTTGAATATGTAACATTTCATTATAAATATGACAGTTTTTGCCGAGATCTGAAACAAATTCACAATGTTTTCTGCCTGCCATGGCTCCACGGCTAACTAACTTAGCAAGCCTATAACCTGTCTGCCGGAGTTTCTTCAAACAAGTTGCTCCTCGTCACAGTATTTCGACCATTTCTCCAGTATTTCTCCATTATTGTAATGTTTTTGACTAGCTGAAATGGCAAGTAAATGGCTGTTATGCCTTCCAAGGGCGCTTTGGGCTGTGACTGCACCGTGGGATCAGTCCCTCGTGTTGTTTTTTTTACTTGGCTTCTTCAATCACCACAAACCTTTCTGTTTGCCACTTTTTCAAAAAGTCATCGTTAAACTATTTTGGACTGTCACGACTTTTACGGAAGAACTTTACAATATTTGTGGTTAGAATGTATTTCTTTTTATAAATGAAATAAAGATTAGCCATTGTTAGTTGGCTGATATAAGTGTATTTTATTTATATTCCGTAAACCTTCTAATTGGGGGCTAAGCTATATAACAGTATTCCGATTTTTCAGTAAGTTTCCTTACTGTTTCCACAAAGGGGTGAGGTGTTATACCATTACAGAGTCCAACTTGCGTTACTGACTAACCTGTCTGGGTCTGTTTAATGTTATTGAAAATAAAGCTTTGGAGAATATAAGATGTGTCGCATTTATTCGGTTTGCAGGTTAAACCTTCAGAAGGTTTTGAACGTAACCTTTGCCGTGGTCGGGTTTGGGGAGCAGGGTGTTAAATGTTCTGTGGGGTTCGACATGTCCGAGGTTTTGATCCACTCTGCTGGTGGCTCTTTCTCCTCCACTCCTAGCCGAGCTGCTAGCACACCAGCCGGGGCAGCAAACGCTGCTAGCCTTTAGCAGACTTCCACATTCTGGCCTGATTTCCTACTGCTGTGTGGGTCGGAACTTTCTGTTTGCTTCACCCGGGCCTCTCCGTCCCGTTTCTGTGAATGTTTCTATCTTTGGCCACAGAGTAAAACGTTTGCCGGATTTCTAGTTGGTCGTGTTGATGGCTGGTGTGAGATTTCGTGTTCAGAGGCAGAGCTTCTGGTTTATTTGCTGTGCTTCACCTCCCCCACCGAGCCATCAGCCAGCTAGCCAACCCCCAGCCTCTGTGGCGGCTCGGGAACTGGGTGGTGTTATGGTGGAGAGCTCCGTTTTCCATTTTCAGCCTCCATATTCGTTGTTTGAGTGTGTGGAAATATGTTTGAGCCGAGCTTCATTGAAAAAGTCTGAAAACGATTTCAGCTCATTAGTGATGCATTTTCTACACCTCAGTGCTTCAAAGGAAGAGAAACTATCGTGTTTTAACTCTTTAGACTTAACTGTTGTAGGGAGTTTAAAAAAAAAAAAACCCCTTACAAGTATTGCATATGAAAGCAAACGTTTTCTTTAAACTATTTCCTGGATCCCAGGATTGGGTATTTAGGGGATTTCTACAATCTTGCTGGAGGCAGAGAAATGTGAGGAAGTAATTATGAATAGACTCTGGTTGTTAAAAGCTAAAATTATTCTGTTTTGAGCTCACAAACTGGAAGTAGGTTAAAATTCCAATTTTTGCCTGATAGAAACCACTGAGAAAGTCTTGTCTGTGGTGATGTAACATCCAGGCCATAACCCTTCAGGCCTGTATTCCTCATCATTAGCAGTAAGCGCAGCAAACACAGGCTTTCTCCCAGCAGGGCTCTTATCTTTGGCTAGCTATCTTTAGTTTCTTTTTTGTTTGCCATGTCATTAATTCAATAGGTCATAATGGGCTTATGGTTGTGAAGACTTTTGGTTCTGGACTTCAGGATCCACAGGTTGAATTGTTAAATCAGCGTTGCTGCTTGCTTCCTTTCCAGCTGACATTAAGAAGAACACGAAGCTTCCAGGAACAGTTTTTGCTCTCCCTCATCTTTAGTTTTTTCTTTGCCTGCGACATTAGAAGTAGAAGACCTTCCCTTACCAGGGTGTTTAGCTGGAGGTTTGCCAACTATTTGGTTTGATCTGATGCATGTTGAAAACCTGATTGGCGTGTGTTCATTGGTTCTCTCTGACATTCTCTGAATATGTTTCACATCTTTTAATAGACTGTGTGGGCTGGAGCTTTCCAACCTGGTAACTCGAGCCTCTCTAGTGCGCCTCCCGACCTCTACCTTCTTGTTATCTTGCCCAAACATTGTGCTCTCTGTCAGACAGCAGAAACCTTCTCTGCTCTGTGTTTAATGTGGTCATATTCTGGGCCTCAGACGAGCATAAGGCTGGTCAACAGGAAGCTTCACAAAGAGCGACCTGTGGCTGGCTCTCTATGCCTCTCTGCCCACTGGGACTGTAAAGAGTCAGGCTACGTCCACACTGGGCCGATAAGGTTATATGGGGAGTTAGACGCCTAATGTTATCCCCTCAACACGAGCATTTACGCCCCGTTTAAGGTCCCATGATTGCGCAATCCCATACCGACCTGTGCAAATACTGGGCATGCGCGAAAAGACGCACTGAACACGCGTATAATCTACGTGACGCCAGCGCCTACATAATATACAAGAAGCTCTACAGCACAGTACATATCTGCTTGTCCCGTTAACCGAAGAGAACAATAGCTGCTCAGAAGAAGAGAGAGTTTTTGGTGTGGACAGACGACGAGATTGATTTATTACTCTTCGCTGTTGTCTTTGTCTGTAGTGTCGTATTGTTATTGACGCAGCATTCATTGACGCCACTTCCTTTCATTATCCGGGGAAGCTGTCCACACTAGCTCGTTTAGCCGTTGAATTAAGATTTACACGGCTCTCTTACCCGGCTAATAGTTATCCGGCCACAGACCTTAAACGACGGCGGGTTAGTGTGGACGATAGGGAGGTGTAGACTAAATAATTATACGTTTGAGGCATTACCCAGCTTAGTGTGGACGTGGCCTCAGTCTGTTCTGGTTTCTATCAAAATGCTGCAAACATTTATCTGCACTCTTAAATAAAACGCGGCCAAGCAGTGGCTGGAGTCCTGATGAATAACATGGAGATCAAGTACAGCACACTTTGAGCAACAAGGTGCTTTACGTGAATAGTGGGGGGAAATAAAAGCAGCAATAAAACAAGAGTAAAAATAGAAAACCCAGAGACATAAAGAACAATAGAACACTACTTTGGTTTGTTCAGGTATTGTTGGGAGTAAAATCAGTCTAATTATTCAGAATAAATGGCAGTGAGAGCTGTGTCCTAATAAGGGTGGTGAAGAAACGTGTGTGTGGACCTGTCTGCAGGATGTGAGCCCTTCTATGGGCCTCTGAGTGTTTGGAGATGGGTGGAATGTGCAAACATTCAACGTTAGTAGGGGCACATTTTTTGTTAGGAAGGAAGTACAGTCTGTCCAGCATGTTCTCATAAGCCAAGCCCTTCCAGGGTTTTAGTCAGACCTGCTCATTATTTCAGCTGTTCTGGTTCTGGTTCTGGTTCCTGACGGTTCACTGCCAGATTGTCAACGTAAAGCTCCTTCTCTGAGGTTACAACAGCTTGCTGCTGCTGCTGAAGATGTGCACTAAAAGCACTGCTAGTGGTCTACTACAGCCCCCTAATATGTGAACTTCATGTGTTACCATGGCATCACTTATGTTTTGTTTGCTGTTAGCCTGTTTGGGGCTGCTTCAGTGTGCATATAGAGGGTTAGAGGCACACTGGGCCTGGAACCTGTGGATCAGACAAACACAGGTTAGAATCATCAAACGGTGTGGAAGAAATGGATCCTGAGGTCTTGGCTCTATATCCGTGATTTTCAGCACAAAACACAAACCAGCTCCATGTTGAGAAACCATGTTGGCTGGGATTTACCCACATTTTCCCGTCACACTCTGTTAGCTTTAGCATCCTGGGATTCACCACAAACAATCAACTAATATACAATAATTTCCATGTTCGTGTTTACGCCATGAGTCTCCCTCTTTTTGTCAAAGAGACAATCAGAAAAAGGCCTTTACACCCACTTAGATGTGACATCAAGCATCCTAGAGCACCACTCCTATTATTACCTGTCTGTTGTCCAAAGACTGGACCCAATAGGGTTAAAATAAAATCTAGTCGCTATGGTTAACACAGACAAAAGGAAAGCAATGTAAAATTGAATAGGCCCTGTCCCAGCTGATGAAATGTGCTGGAGGCAATAGTAAAAAGTCATGAAGAGAGCCAATATCCTATGACAAAATCTGCACTATTCGCTTCATTGGAAGTATGTAAAAGATAAAATATAATTTTCATCAATCATTTCATAAGAACATTTAAATGATTTAAAATAAACTTGTCATCCTGCAAAGCTACATCTACTGCTAGCATAGAACAGCTAGAACAATAAGAAATAGAAGAATGGAACTAAAGACTTAGATAACCAGTTTGGATGGATACCAGAACAATTCTGAGTTCTGTGAATCCATATATTACTAGCTAATTGAAACCGGTCCTAAAGCTTCACACTAAATGCAGGTAGCTCTGTGCTAACTACAGTTAGCTCTGTGCTAACTACAGGTAGCTCTGTGCTAACTACAGTTAGCTCTGTGCTAAATACAGGTAGCTCTGTGCTAAATACAGTTAGCTCTGTGCTAAATACAGGTAGCTCTGTGCTAACTACAGTTAGCTCTGTGCTAAATACAGGTAGCTCTGTGCTAAATACAGTTAGCTCTGTGCTAAATACAGGTAGCTCTGTGCTAACTACAGTTAGCTCTGTGCTAAATACAGGTAGCTCTGTGCTAAATACAGTTAGCTCTGTGCTAAATACAGGTAGCTCTGTGCTAACTACAGTTAGCTCTGTGCTAACTACAGGTAGCTCTGTGCTAACTACAGGTAGCTCTGTGCTAACTACAGTTAGCTCTGTGCTAATTACAGGTAGCTCTGCGCTAAATGCAGGTAGCTCTGCGCTAAATGCAGGTAGCTCTGTGCTAAATGCAGGTAGCTCTGTGCTAACTACAGTTAACTCTGCGCTAAATGCAGGTAGCTCTGCGCTAAATGCAGGTAGCTTTTCAATAAGCTCTTCTGTATTAAGCTTTACCCTAAATACAGTTAGGATCTTGCTAAATAAACGTAAACAGTGCAGCGGACATACATGCCATTTCACCAATCAACAGACGTCCTCACAGTGCTCGTGTCTGTGTGATATTCTGTGTAGATGAGTTTAAAAGACGAAGCTGAAGGGAAAGTGGAAGTGAAATAAAAGAAGCGTGAAGCAGCCTTTGATATATATGTATACTAGGGCTGCACGATTATGTCCAAAAAATAATCACCATTATTAATCACGATAATTCATCCAGTACTGTAAAATATCTATTTTTATTGCACCAATCATAAACTTTAAAATTTTAAAAACATTTTTGTGAAAAATAAAACTTTAGATTAGAATGATTAATAATGCAAATAACTAACAAAAATATATATAAATACATATATATATATATATATATTTAAAAGTAGAAGCTAAATATGTTACTGTTACTGAGTGCAATCTCAAAGTGCAATTTATGGGAAAATATTACAGCTTATACAGAAAAGGCCTTTGACATTCCCTGCATCCAAATCCTTAGTATTTACTATATGCTACTTAGCAACTATTACTTGCCCGTTAATGTAGTAAATGCTGCATAGCAAACAATCGCGTAATAGACATGAAATCAGACGTACTGCTCCACATATTTGTCATGTCCTTTGACCCATATTGACTGTTCTGTTGACCCAGATGTTTACGTTACGTTCGCCTGTGGTCCCGCCTCCTCTAGCCTTTATTTTGTCTGGTTAAATGTTTAATCAGTCAAAAAACAATTACAGTAATCAGTAACATCGCTTCACGTACATTTATCCGCTGAAACTGCAGCGATGTCAATGGTTAACAGTTCGTCTGTAGCCATTTTAGCTAGGTCTTTCTTCTTCTATGATTTTAGGGCGTCCGCTGCATTGTGGGATAGCGTAGCATCCACTGGCTGCTTACTGTGGCGGTAGTACACTTTCGGGAACTCTTTTCTTACTAGTCAGATCTATAATGGAGATTTGGATCTACCACATTGCTCAGATACTCCTTTTTACCTGCTACGTAGCAAGCGTAGTGCAGCCATTATGATTGCTGAGTGGCATGTGCGCGGTTTTTATTTGGGCAGCTTAATGAAGCTTTAGCCATGCTTCTGCCCCCTGGTGGTTGGCAGACTATTGGTTGAGGCAGTGTATGATGAAGAGGCACGCAGTGAAGCTCGCATTTTGAACGTAAAAATCGTTCACGATCAGGTTCATTTAATTGTTGCCACCAAAATCGTGATCACAATCAAAATCCGATTAATTGTGCAGCCCTAATGTATACCTGTCATCAGTGTGGACACACACTCCTTTCTCTGTCCTGACCCCTGCCCCACACCCCTCCAGTTGTTCAGTAATTTTACCTGATAATCTGAACACAAAACATCCTACTGTGACGTGTGTTCTTCTTACGTCTTTAACTGTAAAAATGCCGCTAAAGGTTACCCAGACAGAGTCCTGAAGGTTGCCTTCAGACTCAAAAGTAAAACAGACGAAGTTGGGAAAATGATTTTTTCATGGCCTGTCTGAAGGGGCTTTTTGGTCTTTAGTTGTTTCTGCAGTGATTCCATGTCTGAACCATGCACCATGTTATGGTGAACGTGTGCTTTCTATAGTGTCTAGTTAATTGTGGACAGCTACCTGACCCTTGGACCCTCTGACTCCTCCCCACTTCACGGTTTCACCATTTGCTCTGATGTGAGGCTGGAGGAAAGTTCTTCACAGTATTAGCAAATCCATCACGTATAATATCTACTTATTTTCATCTCTCTCTTTCTCATCTGTGCTTCTATCACTCTGTGACCTTCAGCCTTTTACATCATTAGTGTCCAATGTGAGACTCTGCCCCCTGGCTAAATATTACAGCAGCACAAAAAATGCAAGTTTATTACACTTGGAATATCTACCCCACCATTACCACAGTCCACACTGTCCTTTCTGATATGAATTTTGGTCACTGATATTGTGCAATATATGCAAACATAAGGTGTGTTTCCCTCTCAGGGTTTCCTCAGAAAGCTTGCTAAGTTAATCTTTTACATGTAATTTTCCAGATTGTTTAAGTAAGCAGTCTCAAACTCGGCCAGTTAAAATGAATTATAACATAACAATCAGTTCTCTGGAAGCTACCCAGATTTCCTGAGACTAAACTATTTTTGGCTGGAACCAAGTAATCCTTTCCACATGAGTTAGGTGTTTGCTATTTTCTAAAAACCAGGACTGGCCCATTCTTTTATTCAGACTAATGAAATGATATCTGTAGAGAACCCGCCTGAACCCTACAGGGAGTGAGTATTTTGGATGAAGACCATGGTGGTGATGGTGAGAACCTTCAAAGGGCCTTCTTCTGCTTGCTGAACAGTTAGGAAGTTGGTTGATGCCTAAAGCTCCTAGACTGCCGTATCCCAGTTATCCATGCTAGGCCTCTTCCAACCACCTGGGAAAGCTTTGGCATTTTCAGTTGATTTGGTCACTCATTCATTGACAGCAGGATTTAAAATGCCGACATTATACCTGCATGGTGCATGACACAGGATCTGTGTGGACAACTTTTCCCTGCTGAATATGGCAGTGTGTGGTCTCGTCCTTCCCTAATAGCCGTTTTCCACTCGGCTCGGTCCGTAAACCTGGACTGACTCCACATTCGGCACCACCGGCAGTGGTGCTGATTAGCTCTAATCAGACGAGACGACTCGCTGGATTTAAGCATAATGCTAAGTGGAGGACAAAAAATGATCAAGGAGTAACTCATAGCAAAGAGGGAGACCGTGGCGCCGAATACCTGTCTGCCAGCGGCGCGTGGCGTCCTGAAGACTTTAACTCTGGTAGCTCTGGTGTGAAGTCCTGCTGCGGCCAGTAGCAGGTCGGAGTCCGGTCCTGTTTGGTAATGATGCCTGAGCTGGGTGGTAAACTCAGTCTAAGCATAAATACCGCCACCTTTTTTGTCTCATGGTAATGATTTTTATAAACGTAGACAGTGTAAGAGTAGTGTTGCAGTTAGCCAATCAGAGGAGAGAAACGTGCATCTCATTAATCTCACTGAGCAAGACCCCCCACATCTTGTTGAGTCTCCATGCCCACTCCCACACTGAACTGTTATTAACTGAAATAGACTGGGAATTATGATTTTTTTTTTTTTACATAAACTGACTCAGACGGCATTTGCACAAACAAAAGTTCAATTTCATGACAAATTAATACGGTATAACACCAACGGTAACATTTTAGCATTTATATGTCTATCACAGAAGTTGAAAGCTGTAAAATAGCATGATATAGACCCTTTAGGCAAGGCAAGGCAATTTTATTTATATAGCACACTTTCAACACAAGGTGCTTTACATGATTCAGTGATTCAGTTAAGACATGATTTGACAAATCCGGCGCCATCTACTGGATAACTATCTCAGTTGCGTAATTTACCGATAGCTGATAATTTCCATGACCCCCATGTTGGCCAGTAAATTGGTGGGACCCTAGTTATAATAATGTAATATTACATCTGCATAGACATTTAGAATGAAAGGCAGGGTGAGTTATATTGTTCTGGTATTTAGTGCCCAGAATACTGTGTCTTCTAGCTAATTGGTTCTTTCATGAATAACACAAGTCTTCTAAACATCGGCCCCACATCCCCCGGTGCCCCAGACCGGTACCGGTCTGTGGGTCATTTGGTAGCAGGCTGCATAGAAAGAATAAATGACTTACAGAATTTGTCTTATTTATTCACTGAGTCTAATGTGTTTTATTTGTTACATGTGGATATATAAATCACCCTAAACACACGTGATTGTATCGTTTTTGATGTTTTGTTTTTTGCCAAAGACAAACCCAAAAGCTAGCAAAACGGTTAAAAACAGAAGTCTGTCAAAAGTTTCTTTGCAAAAATGAAAGTGAAGAGACAGAGACAGAGTTCTAAAGAAAGGACTTGACATTTTACAGACCATACCTAGACTGTTTCTAAGAATATAGATATATCACAACCACGGGGCAAACTCCACTGGCCAATGCTGAAGCCAACCCCAAAGGGACAAACATTAAGTTCCAGCCTTATCCACTAGAGGGCGGGCTCTAGAAGGCAGCAGGTTCCCATCGACTCCCATGTTAAAAATTCCTACTTCACAACAAAACTAAACACGTGTACAGTTTGGTTCAAACTGCTTTTTAGGTTTAACAGGTCAGCTCTGGGGATTCTTTTTATATAACTCCTCTGTTTAGATATAAACGTGAGTGTATGGTTAATAAGGGGCCGTCAGCGCTGGCGCTGCTAGCTAGAGGCTGCTCCCCCTGCTGGCTCCAGGGAACACTGCAGCCTAGGACAGGGGGACTCAAATACATTTTAAAGAGATCCAGTCAGTGAGTTCTTTCTCCTCCCACATTAAACATTAAACCCAGGCTTGGATAGAGTCTGAGCTTTTTTTTAGCGGGGTGGATCATGGACTGGTCATACTGGGATTTGTGATCACATAGTTTGTCTGATTTTATTGGTCATTTGGTTCAAAATTTGTATGTTTGGTCTCACCTTTAATAAATGCCAGAAACTGGTTTATTGCCATCAGTGAGAGGAGAAAAAGGCAGAATGAAAACTAGTATTGATGCTATTTTAAACGGTTCCTTTTGTCTCCTTGGTAATTAATTTGTACAATTTTCTTCTTAAAGACAAATGTGTTTTTTAAAGTGAAAAATTGTTGCATGCTTCTGAGGATGACTGCAGGCTTGGCAGTAGAAACATGTCAAGGTAAAGAAAAAAAATCATTTTTTCATCTTAAAAACCCTTTGTCTTTAAGAAGAAAATTGTCCAAATTAATGCTTATTCGTCATTCCATATCAATCCATAAGAACTCTAGTTCTGTTGTCCGCTTTTAGTTTTATAACGGTGGCCTGTATCTCTCCTTCTTTCGGCACATAATCCCCCCTATCTCAGCGCGTTTCTCCTCCTATGTCTCAAATATGAGGGTCTTTTTTCCCTTTTGTCTCAAACCCCAGATTTTCTCATTTTTGCGCTCTGTGTCGCTGCATCTATCCATCTCTCCAGTCGGTATCTCTGTTCATTTTTAAACTTTAAACTCACACACTCCTGTCTGAGCTTCAAAGTATGAACGTTTTATGGATCGGCTGCAGAATGCTGATTGGCTTGTTGGTGTCAGGTGCTACATCCAAACTTAGCAGCGATTGGTTGTTGGTTTCCATGCGTGCTTGAGCACTACCTTATAGACAGGAAAAGCTGTACTGGTGAACCAGAAGCGCTCAGTAAGGCTTTAAATGGGGAACTCTGTTTTAGCATTAGGTCCAGGTCTGCATGAGACGGCAGTTGGGTCTGGATCCGCCTATTAGTGACCTCTGACCTAGGACATAATGTTTCTCTGAACCTGACCATCATTTATTTGTGTTCAGATGTTAATGGTGCACTTATTGGACAAAGATTGCTTGCTGTGGTATTCTGGTTAGATCATATTTGTGTGGTGCGTTTAAGATAGCGCTGCTTGGTCGAAAATGGGTAGCAATCATATTACATATTGATTAACTAAAACTTGTTTTAATTAAAATGTACATAGTTTTAGTGAAAGCAATTGACCAACAAGACTTCATGTTTTAATTAACAAACTGATTGAATCAGCCTAGAAGGCTAGCAGAGTCTTTCAGCCGTGGCTTCCTGCTTAAAAGCGCATGCTAACCTCTGTTAGCATCGGTTAGCTCCATGTTAGCTCATAGCTACATGGGCTCAGAGCGTCAACATTCCACCCCACGCTCAGCTCCACAAACGCTAATAGAGCACACATTGGATACATATTTAATAAGTAAAAATAACACGGTTTATTGTGCTGATAGTTGTATGAACGGTCGGTGTGTGGGAATATAGTCTGTAATAAATGAAACATGACTGAACAGCGTGAAGGTGAATGAAGTAAAGGATAGAGACTGGAGAGATATTATGTTGAAGATTTCTTTAAAAGGAATCATAAAGCAACAAAGAGGATATAAAGTGTATCTGAGCTCATGTAGAAAGGTGTGTGTGTGTGTGTGTGTGTGTGTGTGTGTGTGTGTCCATTTCCTGATATGGATATGCTGAGAGGAAAGCCATGACAGAACGAGTGGAAAGCACACGTAGCAGCCGAGTGTAGAACGTGTGTGCAGGTTCTGATGTGAGGACGTGTTGGCTGCAGCTGCTGTCGTCTCTGTTGGACAGCCAGGTTAAAAGTCAGGTTCCTCCTATTGGTGCAGCAGCTCTGGATCTCCTCCAATGGGGTGAAGCGTTTCCTTAGCGATGGGGAGTCGTGTTGCTGCGGCGGCTAATTCTGTTTTGTGCTGAGCAGCAATGGTTGATGGGAGAATAATGCAGAGTGGGTTAAGGGAGGAGATCCAGCAGCTCTCTCTCTGTTTTCTTGCACACTCATGTTTCGTCCTTGGGTTCCTCCTCCCCCTCCCTCTCAGGCTGCATGAGGAACGTGGAGGAAGCCATGTTTGTTGATAACATGCTCTCACCTACCAAACCTTTCACTTTCCACAGAACACGGGCTGCGTTGGTCAGATAACAGGAAACAGTTTGGGCCTGAACCGTGTGGAAATCCTGCTGGAAACATCAGAATGGCTCTGCTTCCTAGTCACATTAGATAAAGGAGGAGAAAGCTGCTGGAACATGAAGACAAACTCAGAAACACTGACCTGTTTCTGTGCAGTCTGGGAAATGAACAAAGGTCCTGATTAATGTGTACACTGCTTCCACATCTTTGTTAGACATGCTTTGGTGGGGAGAGATTTCTCTAATAAATGCTGAAAAACAGAACCACAGCACTGTTAGATTTATGAAAATAGTTGTGAATAACAGTAAATGTGATCTCTTTGGTTATTGATTTGGTCAGTTATTTTTAGTCACTATAATCACACACTTCTTAGGTTAATAAAAATGGTCAGAATGGAAAAAGTGGATTAAAATAAAACAGAAACTGTAAAATAATTCAAATTATTTCATAGTGGTCTAGAGTTGAATAGAAAATCGAAGAAGCTGACAGGTGAAGAAGTTATGTAGACTACTTTTTTGAAAAGTAATAAGCTAATAAAGCTGACCAGTAACCATGTTTACAGCTTAAAAAGCTTGCAGTGTTAGTTTCATCTAAAACTGCACATCCCAGTGAACCATTTAAACTTTTTTTTTTCTGAGCATCACACAGACGGAGCAGTCTGGATTAAATGTTACCATACATTCAGAAAGTCAACTTGGTCATAGTGTTAACACTTTAAACAATAAACTTAAAGAAGCTGCAGCTCATTTCATTTCATCTTTTGGGTTAATCAGTAATTTTATTATGCAGAGGGCTGGTGGTTCCTATTGATAAATAATTCTATACTTTCAGATATTTAGTCTAATGATATCTGATACCCACATTTTCTTCTTCTTTTTAATGAACTCCTTGTGTTGGAGTTTGGCTTCAGAGAGCTGGCACCGTGTTGTAGCAGCAGTTCTCCAAGCAGCATTTAGCCTCACCATGTCCTTCTCCACGACCGACTACCTAGTGCTACCTAGCGCTAGCTAGTGCTAGCTCCCTGACCTCATATATGCCACTTCTGATTTGTAGGCATTTTAAATGTGAATTAAAAAAAATCAAAGATCACTTGACAAACCGAGTAAAAACGCACATTAGGAATGATTTAATTGAAGGAATAGCATATGTGTGATTCAGGACATCAGACAAAGAGGACCAAAAAATAATTTTTATTGCTGCGTTGACTTCCATTCATTATTATTTTGGCCAGGTGACCCATGGGCTGACAGGAAGGGGAGGGGCCTTATGCTCCTGACAGGAAGGGGAGGGGCCTTAGGCATTCAGACCACACACTTTGTCAGCGCCAAGCAACGCTCACAACAAATCTAGTTTGACGTATATACATTTTTAAGCTGAAGTTGGCAAAGCCGTCTTTCTCTGCTGGATGATACAGTAGTTGATTGTGATTGGCTAGACAGCGTCGATGTCGGGTGATTACACTACAGTGAGATGCTCTGATTGGTTGGCACATTACGTCAAAAGTTCAGCTAGCTTAACTTCTGCATTGCTGGCCTTTGTTGCTTTTGTCGCGTGAAACGCAGGAAACAGTAAAAAGAATTGAGGCAGACAAAGCACCGCAGAGACCGACGCCCCTCGGATGGACTCAACTACAGACCTTACACCATTACGTTCCCCACAGGAAGGAGAGGAGCCTAAGGCCCCGGTCGCTAGCACAGCTGCTCCTTCACATCTGTTGCAAGATGGGGTACATGGCGCCACCTTCTGTTGCAGAGGAGAGTTGATGGATCTTTTTTGCAGCTGTAAAGCAGAAGTGTGTGTGGTGAAGGTCTGATTGGCTCCTTTCTGTGTTCCTGTCCACACACTCACATGTTGCTCCATGTTTGGCAGCAGACAGGCACAGCTTTCCAAACCACACGCATAAGAAATGGATCCTGAAGGCTTCATTTATTGGCACAGAACTTTGTTAAGTTACAGTCAGCATTTAACTGTGTATTGATTTATAGGGACACTGTACAACAAATGTCTTATACAAGTCAGAGATGCCTAAAAGCTCATTTACATCTGCAGTCAGATTAAAACGTTACATAAAAAATACTTCCCCTGGACAACGTGCAATACAAGCCATTATCACCAGTCCAAGAATTAGCTTCACTACCAATCATTAAAATACTGAAATGAATATACAAAATCAGTGTACACAGCTTTGACGCTCTTTTAGCCACACTTTGAAATTCATTTGAAACATTGTTAATGTTCTGCTTTCCTGTATCTGTAGGGGCAGTGAGTTCCACATCCTCACTAATTTCACCAAAAAGTAGAGACCCAATAAAGTTGTACACTGTCTCCTCTACTAGAGGCTTTTGTTGTTTTACGGCCTCTGCTATCATGAGGTTTCACAGACATTCTTACACAACGCTGCCATCATTTACCACTAACCGTCTCAGCACAAGGAAAAATGGAGCCATGTTGGTATAAAGTTATGTTGGTTGCTAGGTAACAGAGGAACAAACCAGAGCCTCACGATTGAATAAATGAACAATTATCACCCTCATTGCTTCATAAGAACTACTGCAAACGATAATATTAATGATAGTTAGTCACCAATCATTATAGTGATTTTCATCCCCCCAGATGCTGCAGGCAGAAGGTAAGACGTGGGTGTGTCTGCATCCTGAGCAACAGCCAATCAGGTGGCTTGGGCCATGGAGAACGTCCCTCTCTCCATCAGACCGTTGGTTGGTGACGCCACCACTGAGCATGAGCAGTAAGGAGGGAAGCAGGCAGAGCAGCAGGAGGTGCAGCTGCAGTTTAGAGAGAAAAACAGAAATGTTGACAGTGATTATTACATTTGTCACCATCAGAACATAACCCACTGATTATGGCAGCTTTCATTCCTCCCATGGTTCCTTTCTACATTTCCTTTATGCATCCCAAAAAAATGGATGGTCTGTCTTATTTCTGTGAGACCACGCACACACAGTGTTCCATAGCAATAAATGATGAAGTGAGTGGTGTGTGTGTGTGTGTGTGTCAGCTGGATGACTGCTGTACTAGGATGATGAGTGGGTCACAGCGTGCATGTGGATCAGGAAGATGGTGTGCTTTTTAAACCATGGGTGTTTGGTGCAGGTGATCGTGGACATGCTGCTGTGTTCTGGCCTTGTAGCTGCAGACGTCATGGGCTAGAAGGACTCCTGCCATTAATGTAGATGTGTACATAACCTGAAACTAGCACAGGTCGTGTTGGAAGGATTTAACCAGCATGTTAGCATGTTGTAGTGAGAGCAGCAGCAGCTAAAATGGCCTCTGTCTCTGCGTTTGACCTGCGTGTAACTTGAGCCCGGTTGTCATGGTGACACAAGTAAATAGGGTAGTAAAGGAGGTGGACCGATGTGGAGGGGAGGAAGATGAAGAGCAGCCGCCTCCCCGTCATCTATATTTGGAACAGGAAGTTCCTTTTCAGTGAGGCGGAGGAGGCTGGACATTTACCGGTTCTTCACAAATACCCAGCATGCATTGCATTTATACAGGCTGAGTCAACCATGTCTCACAAGCACCTAGAGGCGGTGCAGCTGACATTAGACTTCTTCCTGATGTGAGCCTGACAGTGTGGCCCTGCAGGTGGCGCTGCTGTGCTGTGGTTGTAGTCCCTGTTAGAGTAAGAACAGAATGAGTCTGCTGAGGCCTGATTTATGTGACCGGGTCATAACCAGGCTCTCTGCTTCCTCAACACCTCACCGTTTGCTCCACATTTTCATAAATCACATGTGGAGAGATTCCTGGCCCTGGTTGCCACGGTGATGGCTGTAACATGAGAGCAGCCCTGTGTGTAGCTATGGAGCACATCCTGTGGGTGGCTCCTGTGTGATAGAGTGGCCGGGTCTGATGGGAGCCAGCCAGAGAGCAGGAATCAGCAGCACACAGTCACATGATCCAGAAGCCCAGTGATGACTCATCCCTCCAGCTGTCTGCCCCCTGCTGGCTCTCTTTCCTACTGCAACTGGCTTAGAGAAGATGGAGGATGTTTTCTGTTCTTTCAACGTCTTTCCTTTGTTTTCTGCTGCGTGGTGAATAACTGGAGCGTCCCCACCATGGGCATAAAACCAGAGAGAGGGTTGCTGTTTCTGCATCAAGCCTCCATTGTCAGCATGAGTCAGCAAATGCTGCTGTTCTTAGACAGCTGAGGAGGGAGGGGCTTCCTGTGTAGAGGAAGTAGATGGGCCTATCAGAAACCTGGGCTGATAAGCTAATGTTGGCAGCTATCAATTACAAAGTGGAACCAGGAAAGTAGAACCCATCACCCCAGTTCTAAAGTCCTTCCTCTGGCTCCCTGCAGCTCAGAGAATAGAAGTTTAAATACTCCTGCTAGTTTATAAATCATTAAATGGTTTAGCACCAGTGTATGATGAAGATCTGCTGTTACCATAGCAACTCCCCAAGGCAAAGCAAGGCAATTTTATTTATATAGCACACTTTCAACACAAGACAATTCAAGATGCTTTACATAATTCAGTGATAATGATACCACATGATTACAAACAAAACATATATGTTTAACAGCAATCAATCAGTAAGAAAAGATAATGTAAGGAACAAATGTATGTAATTAAAACACAATCACTTAAAAAAGAAATAAAAAAGTAAGAATAGAAATTAAACCACACCAATAAAAAATAATTTAAGGAACAAATTTATGCAATTAAAACAGATTAAAACAGATAAAACAATTCCGGGTAAACAAAATAAAAAGTGATCAGAAAGCGCAATTTAAGATTCAAATGCAGCTCTGAATAGTAGAGTTTTTATCTTTGATTTAAAAGAACCTATGGATTCAGTGTTTTTGCATTCTGGAAGTTTGTTCCAAATTTGTGGAGCATAGAAGCTGAAAGCTGCCTCTCCTTGTTTAGTTCTAATTCTAGGAATGTTAAGTAAGATAGAGTTGGAGGACCTGAGTGGTCTGCTGGGTTGGTATAGTGACAGCAGATCTCCAACATACTTTGGTGCTAAACCGTTCAGTGATTTATAAACTAGTAGGAGTATTTTAAAGTCTATTCTCTGAGCTACAGGGAGCCAGTGGAAGGACTTTAGAACTGGGGTGATGTGTTAGACTTTCCTAGTTCTAGTGAGAACACGAGCAGCAGTGTTCTGGATCAGCTGCTGCTGTCTGATTGATTTTTTAGGTAGACCTGTGAGGACGCTGTTGCAGTAATCAATCCGACTAAAGATACACATATGGATCAGTTTTTCAAGGTCCTTCTGTGACATCACTCCTTTAATCCTAGAAATGTTCTACAGGTGATAGAAGGCTGACCGTGTTATTGCCTTTATGTGACCCTGGAGGTTCACGTCTGAGTCCATTGTTACACCTAGATTACGGGCCTGATGAGTAGTTTTTAGTTGTATTAGCTGAAGCTGTGTGCTGACTCATAATCGTTTCTCCTTAGGTCCAAAAATAATTACTTCCGTTTCATTTCTGTCTAGCTGAAGAAAGTTAAGGGACATCCAGTCGTTGATTTGTTCAATGCATTCATTTAAGGTCTGGATAGAATTAAAGTCACCTGGTGACAATGTAATGTATAGCTGTGTGTCGTCTGCAAAGTTATGGTAATTTATCTGATTGGCTGCTATAATCTTGGTTAGTGGGAGTTTATAAACCAGACCAATCAGGTCCTCCATCTCTAGTTTACTGATCGTCTCTAGAACCAGAACCAAACATGGAGAAGCAGCTTTTAGTTTCTATGCTCCTCATATCTGGGACAAACTTTCTGATGACTGCAGAGCTGCTGAAACATTGAGCTGCTTTAAATCTAAACTAAAATCTCATCCGTTTAGAGCTGCCTTAGAGTAAATGAATGTCTAATATCTTAATGTGTCATATATTTTGAGTCTATAATGATGTATTTTATTGGTTTTCTCCCAAAGTCTCATAAATCCCATTGAATTACCTTGTTGAATGCGTGCTATACAAATAAAGTATAGAAGACTTATTTTGGAATTTTGCTAGCATGCTACCATTAGCGTACAGTAGCTAGCACTGTCTGCTCTGTTAACGGCGGACTATTTGCTATCGGTAGCCTAAAACATTGAGTTTTAGGGCTGGGTATCGATTCAAATTTCAAGAATCGATTCGATTCTGATTCTCAAGAGTTGGAATCAATTCAATTCAATCTGTTCCAATACAATATTGATATTGGTCAGTGCTATTAAAAGCTTCTTTTTTTGCTGTTATCTTAATTATATGCCAGGAATACAAAGACTTAACACTGGGTGAGTAACAGTTCACTATGGAAAACTGTATTAACCCTGTCAGACACAAAACTTAAAATGGCCGTCTGGACTGTTCCTTCCCATTTCAGCTTTCAAAAGGGCAAACTATTCTAAAAAATAAAATCGATTTTTAAACTTGTGAATCGATTCGATTTCAACACAGCTCTATTGAGTTTCACGCTAATCTTAGCTTTCTGCCTAACACTAGCATTTAATTGTCTGTCTAATGGGAAAACAATTCTGTTGCCATTACTAGCGTAAAAAGCTAAATATGTTAGCCAATGTTTAACATGCTTATAAGAGCTCAAATGCTAATTAAACATTTTGACTAATAGTAGTTAAGTAGCTCAAATTGTATCTAATATGATAATAGATTATATGCTGTCATGACCTAGATACAAGCTAACCTATCATGTTAGCTCATATTAACTGTAGCCATAACTAACCAAGCTAACATCAACTTGTTCCTTTTCCAGGGGTCCTACAGGGTCTTAAAAAGCCTTAGAAACATTGCATTAAGGAATATGGAAATAAAGCCATAAAAAGATTGTAAAAAGTGTTGAATTTTGGAATGTGATCTTAAAATTTGTGCTTTATTTACTATTTAACATCTTTGTATTTCATTTTTCCTCAAAAGTTTGATTAGTTAACCACAAATACTTTTGATTAAAGGAATACTTAACCCTTTTACTCATGTGGCTGAAATACAACAACTCCCAGAATGCACTTGCTTTGCTGCCCTGAGGTCACTCACAAACCACGCTTACAGGCTTGCTTTTTTTTTACTGTACTACTGACTACCTGGCTTATTTCCATTCTTTAGAAATTTATTTTGGGATAAAAAAGTGAGCATAATATATATTACACAACTTAGACTTAATAATTAAAAAGATAAGGTCAACAAGAGTAGCTTAGCAGCTCTGCATTTGATTTTCTTTCCTCCAATTGAAATCACAATTTCTCTAAGCTGAAACATTCTTTAGCTTAACATATACTCTAAAATAGCAACACTAAAAGTTTATAACAAACACAACAAATGTGATTTATACCGTTTATTTAAAAAGTAAATAAAATAACATTTTTAACACTCAAAGCTCTTCAATAGCTTCGGCAGTTTCCTGATATCCACAGTATTACCGTCAGGAGCGCGGTACCTTCGTCTGATGTCCAAAACAACACAGGTAGGCCAAACTAGACGACAGCCTTTGCCAAGTCTCTCTCCTTGCAGGACCCACTCCATAAAGTGACGCTAGGCTGTTAGACCGTATTGTCTGCAAAACAGTAAGCTCAATGTTAGCAATGCAAACTATTTCCTCCTACAGTATGCTAGAGTAGATATAAATATAACAACAATAGCTCAGCTGACTACGTGGGAAGAACGCTATGATAATGCCGGGTGTACAAACTCAGTACATGATGTCTTAGTAACAAAAAGAAAAACCAACAAAACACTAACTTTACACTAAGCCGTCCGTTTATCCCTGCGGGCTTTGGCTGGTGTTTCCACGGTCATTCGAAAATACTGCTGGTTTTCTACTGATACAAAGCTTAATGCTAAATGCTGAAGTATCCTTTTAAATAGTTTAGCATAAATCTAGAGAACGCAACAAAGCCCTGGGAAGATCAAAATACTGAGAGCATGTGAAATATTCAGTAAATGAAGATTAACGTAAAAAACCAAAACAGAACCATTGTTAAAAACAAGCTTACATTTTTTAGGTAAACTTTCTTGTTGAGTTGTCACACCTCTGCTTGGCTTGTTCTCATCTCTTAAATATTCCACATTTCCCTAAGAAATAAATGAACACAAGTTCAACAGGTTATTTTTTTCTCTACTAATAGAGCTGTGAAATGGGCATTCATTTTTTTAATATAAATAGTCTTAAAAAGAGTTGAATTTAAGTTGTAGGAAGCATGTTCTCATCAGCTTAAGATTCAAAGATTAGTCATGAAATGTTGGTGCTTTTATTTTAAAAGGCCAAAATGGCCCCATTTGCTCTGTAGTTTGGCATCAGTAGAAAGCTCAACTGGACTCAGATTAATCTGGATATTTTTATGCATAGCAACATAAACATGTGGTGATTTATGTAAAGCGTTGAGCAGCTTCAGGATAAACCTCGTCCTTCTGTCCTCAGGTCCCCGATGACCGTGGGCTGCGGCTCGACGGCGCCCCCCTTCTGGACCGGTCTGTTGCTATCATTTGGATCTTGTGAATCTTCCTCTCATCCTCCTCTCCCCCCGTTCCCATCCTGCCCCCCTCCTCCCCTCCCCCGTCCCCTGCCCCCCCACCACCACGCCTCGCTGTGCTGGACGTCATGAGCATAGTAATCACTCTGGGAGTCACCACACCTGAAACGTCTTACTCGGATATGGCTGCTGGATCAGAGTAAGTCCCAACCCGCTAACTGGACCTTCTCTTTTTATCCCATCAGGCTTTGCTTCCTTAGATGGTAGCTTCTAGACCAGACTGAGCACTCAGACAGCTTCTGTATCTCTGCCCTAGCTTCTTATCCCATCTGTTTTCTATGTCCTACTGGTAAAGGCTTCCTGGTGAAGCAGCTATGTCTGAGGCTCCACACTGAGCTGTGCTATTGCTGCCATAATCCACAAGGACCAGTCTATGATGCTGTGAGGTTTAGGGCCAACTTAAAACCTTCGGTGTTTAGGGTCCCATTGGAACCAGAGGGGCAGAGGTTTGAATTTCTAGCATCATAAAAAATTGTGATGAGATTTTAGACATGAAACGGACATGGATTCTCCTTCCTCCGTGTTTCAGCGTTTACAGCTTAGAATAAAAGCCAAATTCACTCCTTCTTCATTCAGTGAAGGAAAACCTGCAGAAAGCAAATCGTCTTTACTGGGGCTGTAATGGTGAAGAAAAACCACACTTTGCTACGTATTTGATTCATTTTAATTAAAGAAACTAAATAAGAACGTGCAAATGACCTAAAATACATTGATGAAATCTGACTGACTGTGGTTGTATAAAGTGAGCAAATGTAAATACGTGAACAGATGCCTTTTATAGTTCCTTCTATTTCATGTTTAAATCTAGTTTTGGATATTTCAGTGATAATGTATGTGAGGACTATATGCAGTAATTGTGCCCATTAACCATAAACACTATCAGCAGTGGACCAATAATCATATTGCACATTTAGCTGACTGATCAATGTGGACTTTAATGTAATACCAAGAGCTACCACCAGATGGGCCAAATTGGCTGAATTTGGGGCCCCCAGTTTGGGCCCTCCTGGACTAGAGGATGGTTTGCAGGCTGTTGGAGTTAGGATGAACAGGGCCTAATGCTTTGACATTCCCAGCAATGTCCACCTAAATAATGCAGCAAATCTACTTTGTTTTATGCTACTTACACCTGCGGCTCTCTCAGAAGCATTAAACTGTGTGTTCCTGTCAACTTCTCCTGGAGATGTGCTCAGATGAAGCCACGTTATTACCTAGTTAGATGCTGGGAGGAATTAGACTAAACCAAGACGGCGGTGAAGGAGGGTTCTAGTTTAGCTCTGTTGGTCAAGCCATCTCAAAGACAGGATGGTGAGTAGTGGCTGGAATAGATCCAGGTAGCTGAACCAGGATCAGCTCCAGATAGATGCACCCCCTGCTGGGATTCACCGTTCAGGTGTGTTTACTGGCTGAAACCCTAGAACACAGGTCCCCAACTCCAGGCCAGTTTTAGATGAGTCTCTGCTCCGACACAGCTAATTCTAATTGTCCAGCTTCCTCCTCAGCATGGCAAAGTTCTGCAGCGGTTCTGCTAACGAGACATCATCTGATTCTGCTGTGTTGACCCAGAGACAGAAGTAAAGCCTGCAGGATACTGGCCCTGGAAGCCTGGAGTTGGGGACCCCTGGCCTAGAGGAACTTCCCAGGACTTTGGTGCCATCTAGTGGCTGTATTAATCAGCTCTGAGAAAGCCAGCGCTGAAATGTTCTCGGTGTGACGGACAGACTGACTGAGTGTTGAACTGATGACATGTGGTTGTTTTCCAGCCCTGAGTCAGTTGAAGCAAGCCCTGCAGTAAATGAAAAAAGCTACAACAACCAGAGTTGTGGTAGTGCACAGAACCATGGGTATCGGGGACTACCATATGCTGTGAGTTCACTAAGCTTTTTCCTCGTCTGCAGTTCTAATCAGAGCATGTCTTTAGCTGGATGTATTCCTCTTTCTTAATCAGATGTTCATGTTGATTTAAGATGGGAAAATCAGAACTAATTTGATTCTGTCTCAGCTGTTCCTTTTCTTCTCATCTCTTTCAAATTCTGGGTCTGATCAAATCCTGTTGTAAGAGTAAAACTGTAGGCTGCTAATGAAGGTAGTTCCTCCTGCTGTTAGGCTGCTGTGTCTGCAGACTGCTCCTGTTATTAACAGCTGTACTGTTTCACATACCTGTTATTTTGCCCTCATTTTCATTTGTCTCCATTTTCCGTTTCCCTTTTTGCCTGAACAACCCGTTGTTTGAAGATGCAACAGTCTTCCGTTGTATGTTGTCAGGATCACAACTATGGCGCACCCCCTCCCCCTACCCCACCCGCCTCTCCGCTTTCCCAAACCATCATTCCCCGCATGGATCTCAATGGCATGGTACGCAGCTCCCATTATCACCAACCCAGAGCCGAGCACTCAGCCGACAGCGACAGCTCCTCAGAGGAAGATGGGGCTGTGACCAGCTGGTGCCGCTGCAGCCCAACGCCAGACGGCGTGGCCATCACATGTACCTGCAGGTCAGCATCTGCAGCTGCTGGAACATACTTACTCTGAAAACGACTAGTTCTCAACTGCTTCATGTTCTTGATCATTTTAGTCAGACTTAGGTCATGATTCTATATGTTGTTATTGGACCAAAACCAGAGACGCACTGATCCGGAATCATTGCTGATAGATCCACTGTTGTTTCAGGGAGCTGGACAGGAGGAAAGGAGGAGAGAACACACACCGAAAACAAGAAAATGTCTCAGGTACAGTGCCCCACCTCTGCATCAGTCAGATAGATTTATATATAAAACAGACTTTTCCAACATATGTGCAAAAGTTAAAAGAACTGCTTGTATTTGTAGCTGGAGAAAGCAGTGCGACAGAAAGTGGAGATGAAGAGGTGTCTCCTTCCACCATCTCCTACATCGCTACCCAGCACACACCCACCAGCATCAAACTCACCGTCAACCGGGTCAAACGGAGCAAATCCAAAAAGAGGAAGAAGAGCACAGAGAGGGGCAGAGGAACCCCCAAGCCAAAGAAAGTCAAGGTGTGTGAGGGACAAGAGCTACAGGGGGGATGTTTCTGCTAAAACCTTGTACCACCTCAGATACTCACTAGTCTGTTTGTCTATATGTGATGGAGCAGCACAGAGCCACACATAACTGTGAGTCATCCGTAGAACCTGACCCTGCTTCAAACTGGACCAGAACCTCCTCCCTGACCTGCTGCTAGCTAACGTCTCCATGCTGCTGGACACAGATGTGATCGTCTCTAAAGCCTAGTTTCTAGTTTCTCCATGAGCTGCTTATCACCTACAGACAAAGCACCTAGTGGCTAAAAGCTGCACCGACTACTGAGTGCATGGACTATAGAGTACCGTTCTACTGAAATGATCTGGGGCTGCTGTTGGGCTGTCCCATCACAGACTTTGTGTTGGACGGATTGCTAAAACATTGGCTTCTACTTGGTGCCTGCTGGCGTCGCATGATAATGGCGCTACGTGTCTCTGCACCACAGCAGATGGACAATATAAAGCGGTCTTAACAAACACCTAGAGCAGCAGCGTCATATTACACACAGATCACCTCTGTTCAGTAATTACATGACTTTAAATGGGAAGTACCATTTTTTTTTCAACCTGGACCTTTTTTTCTAGCATGTATTACATTCATTTCCTCCTCCAGACAAGTTTGGAGCTACTTGGAGTCCTTTAGAGAAGTTTAGATCCATTCATGATCAGCGTATATCCATATAATGGGAGTAAACGGGTCAGCGAATGTACAGCCTCTGAATGAGGCATGATCTGCCAAAAAACTCCTTTTTACCAATGCTTCCTTATGAGTCACTAGCACTATTCCCCTTAGGGTTCAGTGTGACGGTCTGTTAGACAGAGCTTAATACTGAAAACCTCAACATGGTTCACGTTTTCCAAATTGCACAAACAAAAATGAGCAGGTGGACTAAGTTCAGCTTCCATACGCTCCCTTTCCACAACCTTCTTACAGCAGACTACAGCAGGGATGGGGGACAGCTGTAACATAATTGAATTTGGCGTTTGTTGTATCCATGTTGAGTCAAAGTCCTGCTCAGACTACAATTATCGCAGCGGATGGCAGCGACTTAATTGACTTGGAATGGGTTGAATTAAAAGTTCCTGCAGCACCTCCAGGACGTTCCTAACTCCCAGGGGAATAGGCTAGTGATGCATAACTAAACATTGGTGAAATGAAGGAGTTATGTGGCAGATAATTCCTTATTTAGAGGCTGGACTAAGGTCCAGGTTAAAAATAAAAAAACCCTGAACGTCCCATTAAATCTTTTAATGTAGCCACACTTTGCAAATTAGCGTTTGTTTTCCTTTCACTGTGTTTTTAAGCCGGACTCTGTTACTGCATCACATCAGATCCCACGGTCATAGAGAGGTCCCAGGTTCAGCATGGCAGCGTTCTTTATTCGGTACACAGAACGAGCCTTTGAACACGTCTTCAGCTCGTTTTTAACAGTTGCTTCTTGGCTTTCTTTGTTTCAGGCCTTCAGACAGGGCTCAAGGAAATCCATGAGGATGAAGGTGAGGTTTGCTTCGGTCCGATATGTTTCCTGCTGTGCGCTTGTACGCCTGTGGTGACAGCCTCTGTTCTCCTCTAGAGCTCCACCACAGAGACCAGCGGGCTGGACGAGAACACAGCAGAAGGCTGGGAGAGCAGGATCCGCCAGTGGACGGAGCAGTACGAGGAGGCTCTGTCTAACCAGTACAGCGCCGACATCCAAAGGCTGCTGGAGCTGCACCGCTCCACCTGCTCCTCCGCCTGCTCCTCCAACGCAGAGAGTGGCACATCAACGCCTCCTTCCACCACCCAGATCCATGCCTCTGTTAACGGCATGGACACCATCAACCGGACCGAGTTGGCCTGCAACAACACGGTGCTGGGCTCCCAGATGCAGGTCAGCCCCACTCCCACGCTCCCTGTCGGACTAGATGAGATCTCTGGTTATAAACCGAGGGTTGGAAAACGGCTGCATCCTGTCCGTATTATTGATGTCATCGTTGGTGTGTGAGAACAGCCAGATGTGCTCCAGCTGTGACTGACTGCTTGTGTCCTCTGTAGCTCCAGCTGGGCCGGGTAACACGGGTCCAGAAACACAGGAAGATCCTGAGAGCCGCCAGGAACCTGGAGGCAGACACGCTCATCATCGAGTACCGGGGAAAGGTCATGCTCAAGCAGCAGTTTGAAGTCAACGGGCATTTCTTCAAGAAGTGAGCTCTCCAGTCCCAGCCTCTGTCCATCACTGACCAAGCTCCTCTCCTTCCTCTGATTGGTCCTCTCTGATTTTCCAGGCCTTACCCTTTCGTGTTGTTCTACTCCAAATTTAACAATGTTGAGATGTGTGTTGATGCGAGGACCTTTGGAAACGATGCCCGCTTCATCCGGAGGTCCTGCACGCCCAACGCTGAGGTCAGTCATCCAGTGTCTCCAGCTTCAGCTCCTGCTGGCTTCTGTTGGCTGCCTGGGCTTTTATCTCTCTGAGTACAACTGAAAATGTTCTTGTTTTTCTCATTCCAAGGTCCGACACATGATTGCTGAGGGCATGATCCATCTGTGCATCTATGCCATCAGTCACATATCAAAGGACTCTGAGGTCACCATTGGATTTGACTATGAGTTCAACAGTTGGTTAGTGCTGCTCTCCACAGCCCTCCCTCCATGCTCTGAAGGTCGTCTGGAGCTGACTTTAACTCTGTCCCGTTTATCCTGCAGTAACTATAAAGTGGACTGTGCCTGCCATAAAGGCAACCAGAACTGCCCGGTGCAAATGCACAACCAGAGCCCTGTGGAGAGCTACGGGAACCCAGCTGCTCTGACACTTCCCTGCCCTGCTGTTGGTACAGAGACACGGCGAAGGAAAGCCCAGAGGAAGGAGCTGGAGAACTCCCTTACTAGCAACGGACCCCAGGCTCTGGACCAGCAGCAGGACGCCAGCGATGCTGAGGTTGGTTACTGAACCCTGACAAGCTGCTTTCACTCTAGATCGAAATTAAAACACATTCTCTGGATCAACAGTAAAGTATGTTTGCTGTTTTGAAACACTCTAATGTGTGTGTTGATTTAGGAGAGAGCTCTGAATGAGCTCAAGGTGGAGGAGGGAGAAGTGGATGAAAATGGGATCAGCTGTAGTAAAAGAGTAAGAAACTTTAATCTGATTCTCCTACATTTACATTTACACTTATACTGAATGTTCCTGTAGGACTTTACTAAGCACCGAAGCTTTCAGCTGTAGAAGCACATCCATCAGAAACGTCCAGAGAAAGAGAAATTAATTTCTCTCTGCTGCTTCATGCAGGCCTCAAGTAGCCTGGAGAGGCGAAGAAGAGCGATGGGAGCTGAGGTTAAGGATGAGGTGGAGGAAATGGAGGACAGGCCAGGAAATCCTCCAGAGACGCCTTCAGTCTGCTACAGCTCTGGAGTGGGAGTCAGCACGCGTCGGACCACCTACTTCACGGTCAGACAGACAAAGGGCCTGCTGTGTTTCCATTAGGCTTCAGCGCCGCAACAGTAGTTTATTAATGTTGGCCTCTCTGCCTTGCAGGACAACCCTCCTCCTGATGAAAAACCATCAGTAGCCCCCCTTCCAGCCCCAGCTGCTCCCCCTAAACCTGCCAGGCCCAACAAACCTCGACCTAAGAGCCGGATCTCCCGCTACCGTTCCAGCTCATCCCAGCGCGCCCGGCGACAGCGCCAGGCCCTGGCTCAGCAGGCAGCAGCAGCCGCTGCCGCAGCAGCCGCTTCCTCAGCACAGACGTCGGCCGATCAGGGGGCCGCTCTGAATGATGAGGGGTCTCAGTGCCAACCTGGAGCGGACCACGGCCATGGAGACGGTGGTCAGGGAGCTCATCTCCAGGACGGAGATGTCCAGGGTCCCAGCAGCGTACACAGAGGAAACGTCCGCTGCCCCAAGACTAAGAAGGTCAGAATAAGCTAGGATGGTTCCTCCATGAAGACGGCTGGTTGTTGGTCTGTTAGCGCAGTGTTCATGTGTTTGTCTGTGTTCAGTACCTCGTCACAGAGTGGCTCAATGACAAAGTCCCTGGAGGGGAGAAGGTCCACCACGAGGTGACGGTAGAGCGCCCTCTGCGGATAACCACAGACCCCACGGTGTTGGCCACCACCCTCAACATGCTGCCAGGCCTGTCCCACTCCTCGCTCATATGCACCGCTCCCAGACACTACGTCCGCTTCGGCTCACCCTTCACCCCCGAGAGACGGCGACCCCGCCCGCTGCAGATGGACGGCACCTACGGCTGCTACAAAAAGGTGAGCCAGCAGGAATACAGTCTGTTCACTATAAAAAGTCTGAATACATGTGATTATCTTCTGTTCGAGGAGTTTATTACAGTCACTTTAGAAGGTGTTCACTTCACCTCCCACACGTCCCGTTCTGTGTGGATCAGAGCTGGTGCTGCATTAGGATCAGTGACAGCAGATGTTGATGTGTCTCCATGCAGAGATGGATCAAGCAGGTGGAGGAGGAGAGCTGTTCTACCAGCCTTGAGGACGGGACAGAGTCCACCTCGTCTCAGCAGAGCACCAGCAGCAGCTCCACCCCCAACCCGCTCTGCTCTGGTAGGAGCACAGCCACGACTCCTTCTCACCTCCACCTCTCAAAGCCACGTCTCACTCACAGCGTCCCACAGGACATGTTCTCATCTAAATAAACTCTGTTTTTCTTACAATCAGACGTCAGCGCGCCGTTTAAGAAGCGGCATCACAAGTACCCAGCAGAGAGTACATCAGCGTCCTCAGACCACCTGCTTCGCCCGCTCTCTCCTATTACGCCACCGCTCCCTGGGGACCCTCTCCACCCGCTGCTCCAACCAGACTGTCGTTCCGCGCTACCAAACGGCCTGGTCTACTCACCGATGCTCTCGCTGCCCACAAGCCGCTGCAACACACCACTTCAGTTCGAAGTAAGGCGGCAGCAACCTGAAACATCTTCTTCTGTGTGGTGGATGCTTATCTTGTTGCAGAAGTATGAATCTGGGTGAGACTGCTGTCATGGTTCCATTCATGGGAGTCGGCCAGACACCAAAATCAGACTGTTGGTGTTCTACAATCAGTGTCCAGGTCTAACCCTTACCCTTAATGTTTCTCTAAGGAGGAAGTGGTTAACCTGAGGATGAACTTCTAGAGCCATTGCTCATGAGTCTGGGAGCTACAGAGCTCACTTTCTTCTTTCTCCTTTGAGGAAGAGGTTATCAAAGAGATAAGATGTCACACAGTGTGTGTATTAGAGAGAGCGTTCATACATTTAATTTAGTTGCTACTGTGATCTTAGTGAGCCCCCCCCCGTCTGTCTTCCCTAGAGCTGTGCTCCCCATCCCTGCTCTGCAGCTTTTAGGTACACCAACAGCTGAACCAACTCAGGGAATGAGCTCCTCAGCTGCCATGGTAACGAGCTCCTGGTTTGATTCAGCTGGGCTGGAGAGCACAGCTCTGGATCCTCGGCTCCTCTAGAGGATGCTGCCAACGTTCCAAAGTTCTGCTCCATGAAGAACACAAAGCACCAAACAGGATTGGACAGAAGAGCCACAGGCAGGCATTGATGGATTCCTTCTCATACCAGAACAATTCAGCACAGTCTGGGTGTCTCTGCTTCCTCTTCCTCCTAGCCATGGTGCCTTCAGTGATCTGATAAAGGTTGACGTCAGTGAGGCTAGATGTAGCTGTCTGAAGCCAGGTGGTTACTGTGGATGCTGATATGTCCCCTATCTCTTCTCTGACTGTAGGACATCTCGTCCTCTGAGGCGTCTCCTGTCCACCGGCCAGAGTCCATCTCTCCAGAGGTATGTTGATGTCTCTGTCCTCCAGACGCTGCAGCAGCTTTAGGTCTTCAGCTCATCCAGTCTCCGTTGTCCCTCTGCTCCTCAGCAGTCTCTTCAGCCTGACTTTGACGCTTCTAGAGCCCCGTTCCTGGAGCTGTCTCTGCCGTCCAGCCTGGAGAGCCCCGTGGCCGTGACCCCTGATGACCTTCCCGCTGCTGATTCCCAAGGCCCGTCGTGTGTGGGGAGCAGCTCCCTGAACCTCGTCTCCTGTCCTTCCTCAGACTCCAAGAGCAGGGACAAAGCCTTCAGGACGGAGTTCAACCTCATCTACACCTGCTCCCCCCTCAATGCAAACCTGGGAACCCCTTTGGGCTCAGAGCGCCGCCACTCCCAGGTGGAGGGGGCCTTCTCTCCTGCAGACTCCTTACACAGTTCCTTCAGTGGGCCGGGCCTGCTGGGAGACGTGGGCTCCGGCTCGTTGTCGCCGTTTGGGGAGTCTCATTACGGAGGCGGCTTCCCAGACAGGAGCGCATCGCCTCACTGCACCAACCCTCCACAGAAGAAGAAGGCAAGTTCTCCACAGCTCAGCGACAGAAGCTGCAGCTGCTCTTTGAACTTGTTGAAAATGTTGTTCTTAGCTGAGATGCAGAGCTGATGATCTGCTCCCAGCATGCTCTCTGGCTCCTTGTCAGCTAGTCTAAACCCACCGAGGACCTTTTAGTTACATCTGTGTATCTGAATCTCTTTAGATCTGTCCCTTCCTCCCTCTCCCTCCTCCTCCTTGACACTCTTTGCCAAGTTTCTCTTCCACTTTTCTTCCAAGGCAGAGGGCCACCCAGCCTCCCATTAGTCTGCTGACAGGACAGGCAGAAAACCAGCCTATAGCTGTAAGACGTGAAAACAAGCCAGTTCATAATATGGTGAATATGCTCCCTACAACTACCTCTCTAGAAGTGTGCATGTCTATATTGTTTTCTGTGCATCTGCATACAGCACCGCCCACCCCGCCCCCTCCCCCACCCCAACACATATGGAGCTATCAGCCCACGGTTCTTCTACCTCCAGTTGTCCCTTCATCTACATGTAGGAAGGTCCATCAGTCCTCATCCTGGTGTCAGAGTGTTGCAGTGTGTGCTGTCACCATAACAACCGTGGCTCGCTCTAAGCAGCAGCCGCTGGGTCACACCGTCACCTGCAACATGTTGGTGGCAGTAAAGCCTAGTTTCTACTTCTCCGTCAGCAACTAAGCATTCATCATCATCATTTCATCACAATGAGACTTGGTTGGTTCTTCCTGCTGCAGATCACCTCATTTAGTCTGCCTGAAGGGGAAGTTTGTTTTTTCCTACCTGGACCTTATTTCTAGCCTGCATTACGTTCATTTACTCAGACAGACAAGTTTGGAGCCACTAGGAGTCCTTCAGGAGATGTTTATATCCTTTCATCATCAGCTGTATCCATATAATGGGTGGTATGGGGCAATGGATGTGCAACCTATAATAAGGCAGTATCTGCCACAAAACTCCTTCATTTAACCAATATTTTTTTGGAAGTTCAGAGTGTCACAGAGATGCTGCGTTGTCGTCTTGGGCACAACCTCACATCAACGACTTCATGCAATCTGCTGGGACTCCTTACATAGAAAACTTTGAACTAGGGCTGGGCGATATGAGCTAAAATTAATATAACGCCATATTGAGCATTTCACCTCGATAAGTGGACGATAACAATGACCCCCCCACTCCCTCTTTCTTTTATTAACGTGTAGGGCTGCAGCGATTCGTCGAGTAACTCGATTTACTCAATTCCAAAAATTGCTCAAGGCAAAAACTCTGCCTCGAAGCCTCGTTAAAATCCTATGACGCGCACTATACGTGCAGAGATCTGATTGGTCCACATGGACCGTTGTTTTGTTCGCACCTGGCGCGATGGGAGTAAAGATGCCGATAACCGGCAGAAAATGTGTAAAGTTTGGGATCGCTACATTCTGAAAAAAAGAAGAGAACGAAGTACAGAATATTTACTGCATAGTAGAGCTAGCATACCACAGCAGTACGAGCTCAATTATCAAGCATCAGAAAACATCCACGTGATTTTTCACCAGGCGTCACCGAAACAAGGTAACGTAACCTAATCCCTTATATGTTGATGTTCACTAATTTTAATACTGTACATGATGCTGTTTGATGAGATATGATATTTAGCTTTGATGTTTTTAAGTAGTAAACTTATTCATGCACCATCGCAAGACAGTCTTGTCCACGCGTACACAAAACGGAGATATTTGTCTACGGTTTGGCCTGTCATCCACGCGTAAACGCAGGTTTTTGGCACAAAAAAAGAATCTTAAAAAAAACAAAAAAAAACTCTGGCCAAAGTGGAGAACTGCGTTTTCTCTATTTTCAGTATCTGCTTGTGGACAGATGAAAACAGAGTTTTAAGTGCCGTAACGTCTCTATCTGCAACAAAAAATGCTCCAACATCAAAGTTACAGCATCAAAAATCACCAAACTTCATGCTGCGCTGCAACCAAAGTCAGAAAAAATATATGTTTTTGCAATATCTCCCGACACAGAGACTCCTGTGAGTGTTTAGAATGATTAATTATTCCTAAACGTTCAGTGCTGCTGAGCAGGGGCGTATCCAGGAGGTGAATAAAGTGGGGCTAAAGGCACTGCCAAACCAATACACATTCTTTTTAAAAAAAAAATCATAAATACTGGGCAAAATGACGTCTGTATCATAAATTTCAGTATCGGTACATTTTGGGGATACGGCTCAGCCCTACTTTGAACTGATTGGAGTGTTTTTATAATAGTATTGAAGTGAGTTTTCTTGTAAAGTGAGAGGACATCTTGCAGGGTGTTTTACAGCCGTGTTTTACAGCCGATTACAACTTACAACAAAACTTTGATCTGGATTAAGTCGCCGCTATCCACCATGCCAGTTGTAGTCTGAGTGGGGCGTTCACTCTGCTCTCTATGGCGGCAGTCGGTTAGTCATGGTCATGGTTGATGGCCATGTGGACTGAGACCGTTGAAGAGCACAGAGTAAAGTCCTGCTCAGACTAGAACTACCATGGGGCACTGCAGTAACCTCTCTGAAATGGCAGCTCGCTGTAAGTTGGAATAAATGCCTGCAGACGACAACGCAGCATCTCTGAGACGCTCTGAACTCCCAGGGGAAACGAAGGAGTTTTGGGGAAGATAATGCCTGTTTAGAGGCGGCAAATCCGGTTTCCCATTGACTCCCATTATATGGATAAACGCTGATCACAAATGGATCGAAACTTGTCCTTAAGGACCCCAAGTGGCTCCAAACTTGTCTGGGTGAGTCAATGAACGTAAGGCATGTTAGAAATGAGGTCCAGGTTGGAAAAAAACAGTCCTTTTAATGGCACAATGGTCAGTATTTTATTTGGATGTTTGGGGACACATCAGAGTCCAGTAGATAGATCCAGCATATTCTGCCCCCTTTACTCCGATAGCCCTAAATAAAGTCCAGTACAAAAAACAGTCCTGAGACGTGATCCAAGCAGCTGAAAGAGAACGGACACTCATGGAGGAGGTTCTGGTCCAGTTTAAGCCAGAAGCAGACATGAACGTCTCCACTTAACGCCCCAAGCAGAGCTGCAGAGATCCTCAGCCCTCTTGTGTTACAACATTCTCCCTGTGAGACGTGGTGGTGGCAGCATCATGCTGTGTGTGTGGCCCAGTTAGTCTGTGACAGGACTCTAAAGTGTGGTATGTCCTGATCAGCAGCTGCAGCAGGAGATAAGTCAGGCAGGAAGTCAGTCAGTCAGGCAGGAAGTAAGGCAGGCAGTCAGGAAGTCAGCCAGGCAGGAAGTCAGGCAGGAAGTCAGTCAGGCAGGCAGGAAGTCAGTCAGGCAGGAAGTCAGTCAGGCAGGAAGTCAGTCAGGCAGGAAGTAAGGCAGGCAGTCAGGAAGTCAGCCAGGCAGGAAGTCAGTCAGGCAGGAAGTCAGTCAGGCAGGCAGGAAGTCAGTCAGGCAGGAAGTCAGTAAGGCAGGCAGTCAGGAAGTCAGTCAGGAAGTCAGTCAGTCAGGCAGGAAGTCAGTCAGGCAGGAAGTCAGTCAGGCAGCCAGGCAGGAAGTCAGTAAGTCAGGCATGAAGTCAGTCAGGCAGGAAGTCAGGCAGGAAGTCAGTCAGGCAGGCAGGAAGTCAGGCAGCCAGGCAGGAAGTCAGTCAGGCAGGCAGGAAGTCAGGCAGCCAGGCAGGAAGTCAGTCAGGCAGGCAGTAAGGCAGGCAGTCAGGAAGTCAGGCAGGAAGTCAGTCAGGCAGGCAGGAAGTCAGTCAGGCAGGAAGTCAGTCAGGCAGCCAGGCAGGAAGTCAGTCAGGCAGGAAGTCAGTCAGTCAGGCAGGAAGTCAGTCAGGCAGGAAGTCAGTAAGGCAGGCAGTCAGGAAGTCAGTCAGGAAGTCAGTCAGGCAGGAAGTCAGTCAGTCAGGCAGGAAGTCAGTCAGGCAGGAAGTCAGTAAGGCAGGCAGTCAGGAAGTCAGTCAGGCAGGAAGTCAGTAAGGCAGGCAGTCAGGAAGTCAGTCAGGCAGGCAGGAAGTCAGTCAGGCAGCCAGGCAGGAAGTCAGTCAGGCAGCCAGGCAGGAAGTCAGGCAGCCAGGCAGGAAGGCAGGCAGTCAGGAAGTCAGTCAGGCAGGAAGTCAGTCAGGCAGCAAGGCAGGCAGGAAGTCAGTAAGGCAGGCAGTAAGGAAGGCAGTCAGGAAGTCAGTCAGGCAGGAAGTCAGGCAGGAAGTCAGTAAGGCAGGCAGGAAGTCAGCCAGGCAGGAAGTCAGTAAGTCAGTCAGGCAGGAAGTCAGTAAGGCAGGCAGTCAGGAAGTCAGTCAGGCAGGAAGTCAGTCAGGCAGCCAGGCAGGAAGTCAGGCAGGAAGTCAGTAAGGCAGGCAGTAAGGAGGCAGTCAGGAAGTCAGCCAGGCAGGAAGTCAGTCAGGCAGGAAGTCAGGCAGGAAGTCAGTCAGGCATGAAGTCAGTCAGGCATGAAGTCAGGCATGAAGTCAGTAAGGCAGGCAGTCAGGCAGGAAGTCAGTCAGGCAGGAAGTCAGGCAGGCAGGAAGTCAGTCAGGCAGGAAGTCAGTCAGGCAGCCAGGCAGGAAGTAAGTCAGGCATGAAGTCAGTCAGGCAGGAAGTCAGTAAGGCAGGCAGTAAGGCAGGCAGTCAGGAAGTCAGTCAGGCAGGAAGTCAGTCAGGAAGTCAGTAAGGCAGGCAGTAAGGAAGGCAGTCAGGAAGTCAGTCAGGCAGGAAGTCAGTAAGGCAGGCAGGAAGTCAGGCAGGAAGTCAGTAAGTCAGTCAGGCAGGAAGTCAGTAAGGCAGGCAGTCAGGAAGTCAGTCAGGAAGTCAGTCAGGCAGGCAGGAAGTCAGTCAGGCAGCCAGGCAGGAAGTCAGTAAGGCAGGCAGTAAGGAGGCAGTCAGGAAGTCAGTCAGGCAGGCAGGAAGTCAGTCAGGCAGGAAGTCAGTCAGGCAGCCAGGCAGGAAGTAAGTCAGGCAGGAAGTAAGTCAGGCATGAAGTCAGTCAGGCAGGAAGTCAGTAAGGCAGGAAGTAAGGCAGGCAGTCAGGAAGTCAGTCAGGCAGGAAGTCAGTCAGGAAGTCAGTCAGGCAGCCAGGCAGGAAGTCAGGCAGGCAGGAAGTCAGGCAGGCATGAAGTCAGTAAGGCAGGCAGTAAGGCAGGCAGTCAGGAAGTCAGTCAGGAAGGCAGGCAGGAAGTCAGTCAGTCAGGCAGCCAGGCAGGCAGTAAGGAAGACAGTCAGGAAGTCAGTCAGGAAGCCAGGCAGGCAGTAAGGAAGGCAGTCAGGAAGTCAGTCAGGCAGGAAGTCAGTCAGGCAGGCAGGAAGTCAGTCAGGCAGCCAGGCAGGAAGTCAGTAAGGCAGGCAGTAAGGCAGGCAGTCAGGAAGTCAGTAAGGCAGGCAGTAAGGCAGGCAGTCAGGAAGTCAGCCAGGCAGGAAGTCAGTAAGTCAGGCATGAAGTCAGTCAGGCAGGAAGTCAGGCAGGAAGTCAGTAAGGCAGGCAGTCAGGAAGTCAGGCAGGAAGTCAGTCAGGCAGGAAGTAAGGCAGGCAGTCAGGAAGTCAGCCAGGCAGGAAGTCAGGCAGGAAGTCAGTCAGGCAGGCAGGAAGTCAGTCAGGCAGGAAGTCAGTCAGGCAGGAAGTCAGTCAGGCAGGAAGTAAGGCAGGCAGTCAGGAAGTCAGCCAGGCAGGAAGTCAGTCAGGCAGGAAGTCAGTCAGGCAGGCAGGAAGTCAGCCAGGCAGGAAGTCAGTCAGGCAGGAAGTCAGTCAGGCAGGAAGTCAGTCAGGCAGGGTTCAGCACCAATCCTCATCTAGCTGTAAGAACATACAGAGAGGAAAAATATACAAGTCCTCTTCTAGTTTCAGCTTGGGAACAAGAGTTTGCTGCTCATCTATCGTATGACTTCACACCCAGAACTGTGCTGATGTCAGCTGTAGTGCAACAGGCAGTGAGAACAGAGCAGGAGATGGCATCACCACCACAGCATCATGTGGCTCAGTGCGGCTACCCAGGGTCAGTCAGTCAGTGAACTCTGGGTCACCATCACCTCTTCAGCTGCTGCTTCCTTGGTAACCAACTCATTTCTCTTGTCTGATCTGCATCTCAACTCCATCCGTTCCTTAGTGGAGAGGAACCTTTTTAGGCTGTAGATGGTAGGATAGGATAGACACATGGCTGGATGTTCACAATGACAGATGAATAATAAGGTTAGAACTAGTGAACTGCTATGTGTTACAACTTTAAACCTGTAATTAGAACCCACTTTTATCATCATACTGGTCAGAAATCCCACACAAATCTGAAAGTATATTTGGAGATAAGGAGTATTATATAATGCAATAATAATAATAATCAGTCTCTCTTTAATAAACTGTACACTGCAGCCTTTAGGTTCTCATTTCCTAGATGAACTCTCCCTTTGTGCATCCTTTACGGTGTTTAGTGTCCCAATCAGGACGGTAAGAAGGAAGTTATTGTTAGCTACAGCTGAGCTCTGACACCCTGTAAACGGTGCTGTGGGTTCTGTCTCTGAGCGGGTCAGAACCAGCCTGTAGGCTGCAGCTCAGAGAGAACCATCAGCTGAATGATAAATGAAAAACAATTAATGAAACGGTGTATTCAAATGTTTCAGCAGTGACGTTATCCGGCACACTTTGGCACCAAGTTTCTACACAGATGCCTAACTGCGCTGCACTTTAGCCAACAACAGTGGATCCTGCCTGTAGCTAGCAGCAGATGTTATAGCCAGTGACTCAGAGCAGGAGCTCATATAGAGCTCTGATAAGTCATGTGACTCAGAGCTTAACCGCCATTTTGGCAGAAATGAGTCTAATGAAAGGAAGGTTGCAGGCTGGGATTTTACTTTTAAAAGGGAAGATATTAGTGTGGATATGGGAAAATCAAAAGACCCTTACCTGCCCCTGGGATACGTTTTAAAGCTTCAGAAGCTATCAGAGCGGACCTTTAACCAGACCTCAGGTACCCTGAAATACTATTTCCCGGGCAGCTACGTTATGTTCTGTGCTTGTTATGTGTGTCAATATCTGAGCATTAATTAAAATAAATACATAAATCACACCATAGTCCTAACTGATCACCAGACATGTAAACAGCAGCATGCAGACATTACAAAGATGATTATGATTCTGCAAAGTTTTACATAATGTTTACTAAATGCTGTGAGCAACAAGACAATCTATGCTAAAATAAATGTAGGAAGCCCGCTAAGAATCTTAAGAAAAGTAAAATCTCCATTTAGTTGACTGTTCCACTGCCACAGATAATTTTTTAGCGCTCATAAGTCATTATTATTCAAACTGTGGACACATTCTGATTACAGTCGTTAGAAATGCTGATGTAAAAGCTGAAATGATGTGTTTGAGTGACGTTACCTGAAATGAAATATTCACTACACAACAGAAATTCATTGAGAAACGGCTTCCATCGCTCAGTGTTGTTCATCATCTTATAGCAGAAATCCATCTTCACCCTGACCTCTGTGGTTTATGCACCCAGGGGTTCAACACGAGTCAAACTGTTCACTATCCGGTTAGCTACTGTAGCTTGTTTCCAGTTTTTCCTGCCAGTGTGACATCATTTCCTGGAGCTCTGTACCGTCCTCGGTCATTAAACCCTCCTGTTTAGGAAAACTTGAGCTTCTGGATGAAGTATGAGTATGGGAAAAAAACATCTGGAGGAAAAGTTTGATGTTAAATTTCATTTTAAAGCATTACCTGTTTACAGAAAAGAAAAACCCCCCAAAAATATTTTACTGTACTGGAAATGAACCAAACCGTGACATTAAACCAAGGTACGTACCAAACCAACTCCTAATATATTATATTATATATATATATATATATATATATATATATGTAGCCATGTTAGTGAATCAGTTAGTGAATATTGGATAAATCTTAAGTTAAAAAGTCCCTTTTTTCTGACAAAAACTAACAGCTAAAAACAGAACCATATGAGTTTAACTTTGTGTTCCTCCTTTAGCTTCTCTTAGCTTGATGATCTCTGGTAGAGCAGGGTGCAGAACGTTCTCCAGGACACAGTGAATGCTGTCTAATATCTGGTACCCATCATTTAGGAAATGAAATATTTCCATGTACCCTCTGTAATGTGCTCACTTGCCACTAGGGGTACTAACCCCTTGTTACAAGCTGCTGAAAATGTCCCCTGGTTCTGTCCTTAGACAGTGGACATGTCCAGGGACATTTGGTGGGCCAACACGATGGCAGCTTTCTGACTGAAACAGACATGACCTACTGCTGAGGCGTGTTAACTGCTTGGTGGCATCGCTGGTTCACTTTCTGTCTCTTCAGCTCCATCTTTGACTAAAGTCCAGAGCCGTCCATGTCAGTCTGATCATCCCAGCCGCTCCCTGTCCTCCCCTCCGTCTGTCGGTCTGTTTGCTGATGGCATCCAGCTGGGATGACTCGTCTCCTCCTCATTGTTACTAGTGGAGGTGTGTGTGTGTGTGTGTGTGTGTGAGAGAGAGAGAGAGAACGTCCATCTGTGTGTTTTTGTGGACCTTTGCGCGTGGTTTCCTCATGGTGTGGTCGCTGCGTCTCCTGTTGCCTGCCTGGCCACTGAGGCTTAAATCATCTTTTTTCTAATGCGCGTCCAAAGCCAGCGGTCATGTCCATTCATACAGAACCAGAACCAGAACCAGGGCAGAGATGCAAGTCTGATCCCCAAATCCATCGCCGACGTCATGGACCTGGGTTGGACGATGAGTCTGTAGTTGTGCTGCATGTGGCCTGTCATCAGTCTGATTTGGCAGCCTGGTGTTCCAGTCGGTACCATGCAGCTGCTGCAGGCTGATTGATTCCTGCGTCTCTTCCCTCTGCTGCCCAGGTGTCTCTGCTGGAGTACAGGAAGAGGAAGCAGGGCAGCAATCAGGAGGGTGACCCAGCAGCCAGAAGCAGCCACGGCCGGACCGACCCCCACCGCAGCAAGGACCCACCTACAGGCTGCTCCTATCAGCAGATGCAGCCCTCCTCCTCCTCCTCCTCCTCCTCCCCACACCACACGGCTCCGCTCCCACTCCTGGAGGAGGTCAGCCCCCCCGACCACCACAGGGCGGCGCTCAAGTCCAAACAGCACGAGTGCAGCAACCAGTGGTGAGGGGCTGGAGTGTGACGCTGCCTGGACCTGGGGGAGATGTTTGTCTGTAAAGTGACTGACAGCTTCATGTTCCTCCACAGGATGGTGCCCACTACTGTGGAGCGCTTAAGGGAGGGCCAGCGGGTGCTGAGAAGCTTCAAGATGGACCGCATCTACAAACGGAGCGATGGCCCAGCACACAAGGAGCTGGGTATGGCTGCAGATGTTTCCACGGGTCAGATGTAAAACTGAAGGACAGAATCCAGCTCAGTGTGTCCCTGCTGTGTGTTTTCAGATGCAGAACGATACGAGAGGCGAGCAGCAGCAGCAGCAGCAGCAGCAGCAGCAGCAGCAGCAGCAGCAGCAGCAGCAGCAGCCCTACCTGCTTCCACTAAGAGCCCACATGGATACAGCCCCCCAGTCTACCCCCAGCAGGTAGTCTGCTCCATGTTTCACACACACCATCATATAAACTCATTCTGAACAAGCAACAGTAAAATCCAGAAACAGTATAAGCTAGAAATGATGGAAATACAACATTCTACTGTGATGACACACTTTGATAATGTCATCAATCTGTACTTGGTACCAGATACAGAAGGAGGATAAATACTGATGCTCAGTGTTCATACTTCCATTAGATATTGCAAGTTTAAAATTAGTTCTCTATTTAATGAATACAGAAATGATTCAACATGAAACGTTTTGTATTTCTGTGCTATATTAACTTTGTGTAGAAGTAATTAGAAAAGCAGAAAGAAATGCTAGAACTCTTGTTCCTTTTTGCACTTCAAACACTTTTGAACTCTGTTATACTGTTTAGCTTTTATTTAAAGAAGTTTCATCAAGAACGTTTATGTTGCATTTGCCAGATTGAATATTTTCAAATGCATAAGAAATGTTCTTAAAGTGATATTCTATAAATGTTTGCTGTTCCTGCTATCCTGCAGTGTTTCAGAAAAGAATATATTGTAATAAAGATTGTTACCGAAACGCTTTAGATTATATTGCAGTATAAATTAGAAGCCATATCTTCAGTGGAGGATGTCAGTATTAAAGTGAAAACCTAAATACAGCCTTCAGTGCTATCTTAGACAGGGACCATCACACTTAACACACTACTATGTGTGAAGTTCTACCAGTCCTTTCACATGACCCAGCCCTATCTGATCACTTTTGTATCATTTATTATTATTCCGTTTGGATTATTTAAACCGAGCAGCACAGAGTAAGTCAGAAGGCAGCAGGTCAGTGACTGGATGTAATCTGCTGGGCGTCCTTAGACAGAAAATGTTCTGAACTCAATTGGCTTTTCTTTGGATAAACTGCATTGATGAGCTGTTACCGTGGTTACCATGTGTTAACATCCAGCCCCGTGTCCTGTGTTGTGTCCAGTCAACAGAGAGCCTCCCAGAGACAGTTAGCCCATCCTTCACCCATCAGACATCCAACTCTCCGTTCCACAGCTCCTACAGTCCCTCATCCAGCCAGAGCTTCTACCCACGCTTCTCCTCCACCCAGGACCACCCAAACTCCTACTGCAGTCCCACCCCCACACATGTTTCAGACTGCAGGCAGCCAGCCAGCAGCAGCAGCAGCACGGACGGAGGCCACGGCTACGGCAGCAGCCGCCTGAAGACCAGCTTCCTGTTGGAGCCCCGGCCCCAGGCACAGACTCACATAGACGCGGGCCCTCAGGGGTCCAGAGGGGGCCAGCAGCAGACGTCTCGCAGCCCAGGCCAGGGAGGGCTGCCAGGAGCCTCACACTACTCCCCTCACCAGGGAGCGGAAGTAAGGACGCAGTCAGGAAGCTTTTAGGAGCATTCAGGGAGCTGGAGGAGGCACAACTTCTGGAGAAATGTCTTCTTTTCTGTTCTTGATTTGTAGGAAAAGAAGAAGAAGACGACGTGGATAAATGATTGACTTGTGGACATGAGGACCGAACAGGACGGGAAGCTCACCGTAAGAACTGCTGCTGATCACAGCAGATCATTCCACAGCTTTCCTTCTCTTCCTTGGACAAAAGGAAAACCTTCCACATCAACGTCTTCACAGAAGGCCAAATTCCCCTTGTGTTGTCATGGTAACCAGGTTGGAGACAGATGTCCGGGGAACGATGGAAGCAAAAGGAACAGGGGGTCTTTGTTCTCCAGGATCATTCCAGAAGCTTCCTGTTTCTTCCCTCCCAGTTCTGGATCATCCTCTGTGTTGTGCTGGTTCTGGATCATGTGTGTTGGACTGCTGGTGCTGCCGGTTCCACCTTGTTCCCTATCAGCTACAGGAAGACGGGGATCTGGCCCCCAATCGTAGCATTCCATGTGACAGAGAGCAGGAATCCTGTGGATCATTTCTCCAGAAGAAGCTGCTACGTATTCTCCAGCTACTGCTGTACTTTCTCAGCTTGTCTTCTTCTCAAACAGCTGACGTTTCCTGATGTGGTCAGACGGAGACGCTGGCAGCAGGACGCCACCCCCACCTCCACCCCCCCCCACCCCCACCCCCCACACACACACACACAACCCCACACACACAAACCAACTCCTGCTCTGGGACTGGAAACCAGGGCCTGATGGGGGAACGCTGGGATTGTGGGAAAGGACAGAGGGAATGAGGAGCCACTACAACCCCCCCCCCCCCCCCACACACACACACAGATTACATGAATGTTTGACAGAATAAAAACATTGTGACCTAAACTGAACCAGCACCTTAAAAACACATCCAACCTAAAATCCCCAGTAGGATTCTATGTATGACTATGTGTACCTGTATAGAAAGAATGTGATAGAACTGTATGGAGAAACTATAATACACTCAACTTCTGGCTGGTGTGTGTTGGTAGAGTCTGGATGAGCAGCTGGCGGATGCTTTAGAGGTGTGAGAATTCCTGGGTTCCTTCAACGTCTCACATTCTTTCTCTTCTTGTTTTCTAAGAGTTCTCTCTTGGTTTTCTTCTTTTTTCCACAGATTATAGTAGTAACTATTTCAATTGTTCTCTAAGAGATTTAAGAAGCAAGAGGTGTAATGCATTTTGATAATAAAATCATCGTAACAACAAAGCATGTTGCAGACTGGCGTTGTCATTGTGATGAAGTCCACTTGGTGTCGTTCCTGTTCCTGCTATAGAGTCCTGTTGGTGTTAAAGGGAGGAGCCCTGACCACGCTCCACTACGGGTCCCCATCTCTAATCAGAAGAACATGTTCCACAGCCAATAGCAAGGCTGGAATCCTTCCACTTCTTCATCACATGGATTAACCAGGAGAGCTGGTTGTGACCTGTTCTGCTTCCCAAAGCCTGGTTCCTGTCATCGGCCTGGAAATATAAGGTCGCCTTATAAACCTCAGTCCTTCCTCTCAACAATCACTTTGTTAAGGTATGACTCAGGAATTATTGATTAAAAAAGTCCATCCATTAGAGAAACAGTGGCATTAATTCCCAGGCCCTGAAACAATACCTAAACATGTTAAAGGTCAGATTAGAGGCGTAGCTGCAAGGCAGTAGGGTCTCAGTAGAAGCACAAGCAGCGTTTTCTTCTGTTACAGAACAGCACCCAATCAAAGACCTCCAGTCAGCATCCGCAGTGAATTGGTCTGTCTAAATGTGGGTAGTCCAGCATGGCCGCCTACTGTCTGCTACGTATCTGGACAGCTTCTCTTTCCAACACATCCATCTGCTTTACTATGACATGTATTCATCTTTATAGAGCATTAAGGTATGAACACATCCCAGTGAGCAGGACCACATCCATCCATCCATCCATCCAGGATGCTCCTCCCATATCTGTGTACTCCAACCAACAGGCCTTTGTTGGACCTCTGCGTGGTAACATCTCATAGATTCAGTACACAGAGTGAATTAATTTGATCATAATGGCTCACCCCAAATAAAGTGTCTCAGAAAAATAGAATATGGCACATGATTAATAAGAAAAATTGCATTTATGTAAATATGTCAAATGAAAGTAAGGTTCCTGAAACATGTTCATTTCTCTCCCGTCAGTTCTGAGCTGAAATCCTTCATCAATGCAGCGTGGTATGGAGATCAGGCTGAGATAATGGAAGTCCAGGCTGCTTTGATAACAACCTTCAGCTCATCTGCTTCCTCTCTTTTTACTCTGGACCCGGTTCTGGTCCGGCCCGTTTGCTGGCCATCCATTGTTATTGAAGCCTGAAATGCTGCAGGACTTCCTGGTAGATGGCTGGGTTTCCTCTGTGGAGCAGAACCAGCAGCTGAAAGGACGTTAGCTTCACTCTGAACTCTCCATTCTTCCTCCAGACTCTGGGACCTTGATCTCCAAATGAAATGAAAACTTCACTTTCATCTAAAAGGAAAACCTTCAACCACTGAGGAACAGTCTGGTTCTCATAAGTTCAGGCATATATCCCTGTTGCTGCTCCACCTTATCCTACCACAATTTTCCTTCCACTCAACTTTCCAGGAATATGCGTGGATGCAGCTCTCTGATCCAGGTATAATCGTCTTCCCCTTCTTGTGAAGGGTGTCAGGGAGCATCTTCATTTTGGAAGACAGAATGTCTGGTTTTCTTTTTCTGTGACCCATAACCATTAAGATTACAAGCAATAATGGCTTAAAAAAATATTTCACTGTGTGATGAATCTATTTAATGCTTCAGCTCTACCTGTATTTATATATTTATTTATTTATATATATATATATATATATATATATATATATATATATATATATATGCTGTTTCCTTGATTTAACCACAAGTAACAGCAGATGAAAACGTTTCTGGTTTTAAACCATGCAAACAGATCATCATCATCATAGAGTTCTCCCAGCGAAGGTACCAGAACATACAGGAATGACATGAAGTAACAATTGATAAATCAGAAATTAAAAGCATAATCCGAGAAAATAACCGAACAGAGAGCACAGCAGCAGGTGAATAACTGGAGCTCAGAACAGCGGGGAGACATGAAGACACATGAACAGGTGATTTTGTTCACAGAGAGCAAACCGAGCATGGAACGGTTCCATTTCAATCATCATGAATTCATAAAAACGCCCAGTTCGCTCCCAGCTCAGACCAAAGGAAGATGATGTGATCCCGAACCCTGGCCAGTAGGTGGCGGTAAAGGACCAGATGCTGTCTGACAGGAAGCCATCATAGACTTGGCTGACGTAGTCACGTGACCCAGTTAACTTCCTGTTTATCACTTGTGTCAAACGGAGCGCTGGACCCGTCCTGTTGGACCCGTCTGTCCCTGTAGCTGCTGCTGTGTTATGGAGCTGTTTAACTTGGTTCTGTCCGTTGCCATGGAGATGGTCCGGTGAGCGGGTATAGCGGGCCTGGGAGGATCCTGAAGGTTTCCCTGGAGCTCAGAGGGCGCTCTGACGGAGCTGGAATAAAGAGCAGAGAGGAGCCTCATCTTATATGCGGGGAAGCAGTCAGCCAAGGCTCCGCTAGCTCTGTAGCTAACCGCGGTTCCAGCGGCAACTCGCCGCCTGCGGCCCGCCGCCTGCGGCCCGCCAGCGACGCTTCTTCTCCGGGGGTGGAGCTGCTCACCGCGGCCGTGAATTCAGGACGAGCTCCCGGCTCTGGCCCCCTCAAGCGGGCAGTCAGGAACAAGCTCGCCGGGAAGAGATGGCCTGGTCGGTCTCCCCGTTCCACAGGACAGGGTTCTGCGGTCTTTGAAGGAGGAAGAGTGCGGCTAGAGGCGGATACTACCGCGGCTCGAGGCGCCATGATGGCCGCCTCCCCCTCCGCGGCCGGCGGCTTCACGCTGTCCGGGCTGTCGGTAAGGAAGAGCGAGCAAATAGCGGAGCTGATCGATCTGTTCTCCAAGACTCAATACAGAGCAAAGGAAGTCACTCCCCGGGTAAGATGGCCACCTGCTGACACATCCTCACCCAGTTGACTGCCGGACATAACAACTCTGATTATAGACATCAGTCCTGGTTTGTGGGTCTGTCAGACTAAAACACGGACAGGATCTGAATGAGTTGTTGCATCTACAGGGAACCACCATTACTGATCTATCTATCTATCTATCCCTGTCTGTAGGTGGAGGGGATAGAGAACCGCTGTCTGGAGCTGTTTGCAAGAGACTACAAGTACAGCATCATCTCCAACAACAATGGGGAGGTGTGCGGCCACTACCCCCGCCAGATAGTCTTCCTGGAGTATGAGTGTACAGAAGCAGACAGAGACAGGTGAGGACTCTGACCGGGTCAGGGAGCAGGTTCTGCAGCTTGAGTTTCTCTGGGATGCAGCTGCAGCCTTTGGGACAGAAAGCCCCTAACAGGAACCAGTGATTCAGTAGCTCCTTCCTTCTTACAGCTGGTCAGTTTCATCTCTGCTTTACTCCGTGATATTCCATTGTTTTCCACCTGAGCCTTTACATCTACAGACTGCTCTGATGTGGAGTTACATGCTTAAAAAGCAGCATAGCAAAATCTCCTAATGCCTAAAAATACAAACTCTAGTTCTAATCACCTTTTTACCTGTTTTTCCTAAAAAGACCGATTTTTATCTCAGTTTTCCTGTCTGGGAGCTGATCTGGATTCAAAGTCCAACTGAAAACCAGCTGTAATTATCTGTGTAAAACAAGAAGGCTGACTGACCTCACTCTGAATTATGGAGCCCAAGTAGTGCATTGGTGAAAAAACAACAACCTTTCCCCGTATTAAATCTCCATTAATAGAAAACTCAGTAAAGTGGATTTATGGCCTGGTGCTAGGCTGGTGTTACTTCTGATGAGTAGATGGATGTCAGCTTAGCCAGTTAATGCTAATGTCTGAAAATAGGAAATAAACTGATCACTCTAGTATTTCTTTCTGGGAAGATAGTTTGACATAGTAGATAGGGTTTTTGTATTCCTGAAATAGAAACATTAAACCCAGACCATCCTCCTCCTCCTAACCCTCCCCTGGTGGAGTAAATCAGTGGAGATCTGTGCTGGTCACACACTGCTGCGGGACCACCTCTCATTCTCCATCCCAGGTTTCTCCCAAGTCGTTCAGTGGGATGGTATCGGTCGGGAACAGCTGACCCAGTCCTGATGCGGGACTAATGCTGAGGCTCTTCCACTGATGGTCTGAAATAAAGAGCAGCTCTGTGTGTGTGTGTGTGTGTGTGTGTGTGTGTGTGTGTGTGTGTGTGTAGGTTTGAGAGCACGGTGCACATCTCCAAGCTGCAGGACCTGGTGAACAGGAGTAAAATGGCTCGCTGCAGAGGCAGATTCGTCTGCCCTGTCATCCTTTACAACGGCAAGGTGAGTCCTGCTCAACACTCGGCTCACATTCTGATCTTTATATGAACGGTTGAGATGATCGCATCTAGTTTAACATTATGGATGAAAAGGTGACTTCAAATTCAGAAACTCCTTACTGCTCATAAGAAGAGCAGCAGCGTTCATATTTCTGTTATATAGGCCGTCTTTTATTCAGCAGATTATGGAGGGGGGTTCTTGGTGTTTCTCCTGCTGAAATGAATCAACTGTTGTTTTTTCCCAGCAAAAATGAGAAAAGTGTGGAGGCTTTAGTCTGCTAATAAAGTGGAGGCTGCTTGTTGTAAGCTGCAGGCTGTTGGTCTGATGGTTGTGTCTCTCATGTCATGCAGAATGACTCAAGCTTAGACAAAACCAATCACACTAGAACACGTCTAACCAAGGATTCTTAGTTGGGTTTGGATCTAGGCTTTGACTAGGCCATTCTGGCAGATAAATCTGCTTTGCTCTGCTCCTCTACCTGAGCTGTGAATCTGTGTTGCTCCTCCAGAGCTACCATGGTTCTCTTGGCTGCTGGTTGAAGCTAACCCTGCTTCAGACTGGACCACAGCTGTCTCAGTGGTTCTGGATGTTCTCTAAAGAACCTGTGAGCAGTAGATGGAACGGACACTCTACGCTAGAGCACCTATCACTCACACATTCATCCACTGATGCAGAGCTCTGTAGGCACCTTGGGGTCAGGTGCCTTGCCCAGGGGCACAAGAGAAAGCTGAAATTGAACCTACAGCCCTCAACTAGTCTACCTACTGAGCCACAGTCACTCTGAGAGATTGATCAGTTGAAGTCAGAGCAGATCTCCAGCAACAACTCTAACTGTAAGCTCTGTGTAGAATAGAATGGACCATGTTGTCCCTCAGTGGGACATTCATGTGGTAAAAGCTACCTGCAGGACGTGCCAACGGGGCAGCTGCAGCGTCATCAGCCTGGAGACCCCCCCCATCATTGGTGTTTGGCTCCATTAATCCTGGAACACTTCATGGTGGAGCCGTCCCTGCAGCCACTTCAATACTTCTGTCAGCTTCCGCAGGAAATAATTCTGTGGTTTTATTCAAATAATATTCTCAGATTCAAAGAAATAACAGGCTATTTACAAAAATGGAAGCAGTGCAAAGCAGGAGGAGGAGGAGGAGGCCCCATGTCTGTCTTCCCACCTACATATTATCAATAGTTGATGAGATATTAGCTGTCTGTGTTTTATTGAGCAGATATCTCTGTTGCTGCAACACACTTTGAGCTCTCTGTAACCTAATAAGAGCTGTAGTCCAGCAAGGCGGGACATGTCCCCATAGTCTGTAGGGACTGTCTCTCTGTCTCCACCCGTCCTCATCTCCTGTGTTTTCCTCCATGCAGCACATCTGCCGCTCAGCGACCCTGGCTGGTTGGGGGGAGCTGTATGGACGGACAGGCTACAACTACATCTTCTCAGGTAAAGACGCCACACATTCCAGCAGAGGGTGTGATGCTGGCAGATTTCCCCTGAGGCTTCCAGTTGAGCTTTTAGCTGTGAGTAGTTGGAACAGCTGGACGTGATGTCAGAGCTCCTCCTAAAGGGCCACTTTATATAACCAAAGCATGCTCTGATCAGCCATTGGCTGTGTGTCAGCACATATTGATCCTGAACACCCCCAGTGTCCAGTCAATGTTTCCTCTAATATCTTCACTGCAAACTCCAGTCAGATAACATCAGCCAATCAGCTGTGAGCTCCATGCTGGGGAGGTTTCTGCTCAAAGCACCTCTACATGCAGTGATGCATGTCCTGTATAATCCTCCAGGGGGCAGAAGCCTTTAGTAGAACAGGCTGCTTAGTTAAGCAAAATCATCATCAGAACTATGTTGACTGAACTTGAGATCTTTATGCTTTATTAGCGACTTTTAAACATTGTTTTAAGGATTTTTAAATCCTTTTTTTCCCTTAAGAATTGAGAATTTTCTCGTATTGGAGTCAGATTAAATTAAGCTTTATCTTGGAGAGGAAAAACGGTACAAATACCAATAAATGGATTGAAATGTAACATGCAAAATGAGATAGCAACATATACTGTTTGTCCAAAGTGTTGATTAGCTATTTAAATCCTGGGTGGTTCACTGTGTTTTGAGTATTATTTTTTTTAGTTGTCATACATCTATTTTATATTGTTTTTTTATATGACTAATTATGGCATAAAGTCCGTACCACAACCCAGCCAGTGGGCCAGTCTAACGTCTCCATTAAATGGCTTGAACCAGCCTCTTAAGTCAGGGTTCGAGACATGATGACTGTTTAACAACTGTCACAGAGAGGCGACCACACAGTGAACGAGATAACCGTGCTGTATATTACTGTGCAGCCGGTTATTGTAGATAAAAGGGTGTGAGTCTGACCACAGCAGGCTAACTATCCGCTCTGACTGCAGCTGGACTGGCTGCCTGCTGGAAACGCTCTGAGACGGGCCAAAAGCTCACAGCTGACAGCAGTAACTTCTCATTCACACCAACTATGCGCTTCGTGTCAGAGTCTCCAAAAGTCTTCAGCAACACTACTATGATCGTTACAAGCCCAGATTATGAATGGACCAGCTTCTTGTTCAGCTCGTTCTTCTATGAACAAGTGGATGAAACGATAAGCCAGAGACTCCAGCACACAGCACAGCTTCATGTGTTCTCCTTCAGTCTGCTACTCTCCCTTGACCTCAGCGTCTGCCCCTCGTGTTGTCTCTGCAGGGGGCAGTGATGACGCCTGCACCGAGTCAGAGGGGCTTCCTGACGATGACCCTGCAGTCAGGTAAGGAGCCTCCAGGTTGGAGCTCAGCCACGCTCTGACACATCTGCATCATCATCACCTGCTCTGTCTCCTGCTGCTCAGGAACGGGGAGTCCCAACTCTTCGACAAAGTTCGAGGTCACGACATTAAACTGCTTCGCTATCTCTCAGTTCGCTACATCTGTGACCTGATGGTGGAGAACAAGAAGGTTAAGTTTGGCCTGAAGTAAGCTCCTTACCACACCATGTAGCTTCACTTGATCAGTCTGCTGCATGTTTGATGGAGGCTGATCAGCCTGCATGTTACCATGTTTACAGGAGTTGGCCGGGTTCAGATGTCCAGTTGTTGTTGTGAGGATCAGACCTCCTAAACTTTGATCTGTCACATTTATTGAGCTGTGTTTCAGCTGCGTTTCCTGACCATAGAAAGGGCGAACCACATGGCAAGGAGCTGCAGCAGCCAGTATAGTCTCCCTTCTACCGTCATAAATGATGTTACGAGCTCAGCAGGCTAGGCCTGTGGAGCTGAACCTTGGTTGGTAAAGTTCCAGGTGTTGGGAGATGAGTTTGTCCTGAACTATAGTCCTTTAGAACTGGATCCGGCCCATTGGGAAAGCTGAAGTTAGCGTTTAGGTTAGCCTAAATGATGGAGAGTGATTCAGAATAATAAAAGGCTCTAGCAGACTGGAGCGATGCTTCCTGGCTCTGTTGTCTTCTCACTGATGCCGTCTGTCCTTGTCTCTGTGCAGTGTGACGTCCTCTGAGAAGGTGGACAAGGCCCAACGCTATGCAGACTTCACCTTGCTCTCTGTGCCTTACCCAGGTAAAGGAAAATAGAGAAGATTCTGCAGCTTGACCTAGCTCCTTTCTCTCAATAACCATGTTAATAAGTGTGTGAAATATTGACCCGTTCAGTGGATCCCAATATTCTTTATTCCAGTAACATTATACCAATTCATTTCCCACTGGCTGTGTCTGGACCAACCCTGGTGGAAAAGGAGAATTCTGTTCATTAGAAAGTTGTTCTGCTCCCAGCTGATTAAAACTCCCCCTATAGGGTTAGAATATTACATCACACCTATCAATAACGTATGTTTAATAGCTGCTTAAAGGTCATTTTCAGAAGCTACTCTGAGTCCAACCAATGAGCCTGACAGGTTCTGGTTCGGGTTAATCCCATGTTGTAACTTCCAGCAGTGAAACTGCAGCAGTGCCTTCAGGTCCGGTTGAGGATGCCATCAGAGTGTCTCTTTTTCTTTCAGGCTGTGAGTTTTTTAAAGACTACAAAGACAGAGACTACACAGCTGAAGGCCTGGTGTTCAACTGGAACCAGGTAGTGCTTCTGGAGCTCCAGTGTGGCCCAGCTCCTGGTTAGAACCTCTTCTCATGATTCTGTGTGTGTCTGCTGACAGGACTATGTGGATGCTCCTCTGACCATCCCCCCTCGCTTCTCCCAGAACCTCAACATCGACTGGACTCAGTACCAGGTCAGCTCATCCCCTCTCTCCTTCTCTTCCTGTCTCTGTCAGCAGAGCTCTGCTCTCTGTGTTGGAGGCAGGTTACTGCCATCTGGTGGTAGTACTGGGAGATGCCTACGTTACAGCTCTGTCTCAATAATAAAATTATTGAAGGAACTTTTTTCAGTGAGTCAGTTAGAGTGAAGCTTATAGATGTAATACAAACAGAGAGACATGTCTGGCTTAATTGATTATTAATATTAAGTAGCCTACTCTTGGCGTTGATATTAACTGTCTCATTGTATCTTAATTTCTAAGGCAAGTTAAAGTTTTAAGGTAGTTTAGATCAAATCATCTAAAACAACACAAAATGTGGTTTCCCCTAAACATGACAGACATCATAATGAAGGATGTTTTATGGTGGAAATGTTTAGTTGTGGCCTACAGGATCACAAAGCAGGCTGAAGTATGACTTTGGTTAAATGTGCTGCAGACGAGGTTATTGAGAATTTGGGATTATAGTCTTATTTGATAAGCCACACGTGAATGTCAGGGCTAAGGGGTCACTGAGGGACTTTGCCCTGCCTCCTATGTGACATCATTGTTTTCATTCTTCTATGTGTCTGTTTCTGTATGCAATGACTGTAGTCGTGGGACCTGGTGGAGCAGACCCAGAACTACCTGAAGCTGCTGCTCCACATCATCAATAATGAGGGTAAGTGGCTGATCTCCTAGCTGGGGGTGTGGCCTCCTGCTGATCACTGTCTCTGGCTCATCCTCCATCATCTCTGCTAGCAGTTTGATTATGGAGCACCAATTCACACTATGTTGTCTCTAGGCTCTTTAAAAGAAAAGTCATTTCAGTGTAATCATCCATCTGTTCCTTGTTAACAATCAGAGCATCAAGGTCAGTTCATCATTCCAAAGTTTTCTGTCTAAGGAAAGCCAGCATGTTCCATCAGGTCATTCAGTGTGTTTCCATGCAGGAAGAGAGCGTTGGATTATTGCCTTAGTCTGGTTGACATCAAACCCGACTAGATTACTTGTAATCAGATTAAACCTAGTCTAACCTAATGCTGTTAGAAAAGTTCTTTGTGGGAAAGTTTTAGGCTAAGTCTGATAAAATGCTGTAAACAAAGAATACTGCTGCAGAATCAATGTAGGGCCAATCATAGGCCTCCTTGATGGTATTACATTACGGATAAGTATCTGCCTGTATTTCTCAGCATTTAGAACACCATCCATCCTGACCAAACCTCCAACTCAATTAGTACAAATGCAGTCCCCAACATCCAAGAAACTTCCAACATGTTTCTCCATTGCCTGGAGACACTCATTGTACAGCTGTCCACCCCTCAGATGAACAAACTGCCTTCTGCTAAGGCCAAATAGTTCACATTTCGACTCATCAGTCTGGAGCTACTGCTACCATTGTATTACAACCCATTCTTATGTATAGTTTGGTCGCTTTGGCTTGTTTCCACGTTGGAGCTTTGACTTTTTGGCTATGACAATAATCAAGACAATAGAACAATGGAAGGACAAGCAGGTAAAAACAGTTTTTATTCACTCTTTTATTCATTCTCCTTTAGAGATAGAAGAAGCGGAGTGTGTTTTAGTTCAGACTGAAGAAGTGTCTACAGTATCCCAACACATGATATACACCAAACCTTCAAATATTCTGGTTCTACGGACGATCAGTAAACTAGAGCTGGAGGACCTGATTGGTCTGGGGTGTTGCCATGGTGACAGCAGGAGGTCCAGGTCTGATGCCATCTCTATACCTAGATTACGGGCCTGATCTGTAGTTTCTAGTTTCATTAACTGAAGCTGTGTACTGACTCTGGATCATTCCTCTTTAGGTTAAAAAATATTTACTTCATTTTTGTTTCTGTTCAGCTGGAGAAAATGTTGTGACATCCATCCATTACTTTCCTCAGTGGTTTCACTAATGGTGTGTTCACAGTCACACCCCCCAAAACATAAACGCCAAGAGAGGAAAAATGAAATGAAAACAAAAGCGTAGAAAATAACTACTAAACTACTAAATAATCACTTTGGAAATTGTTTTCATAACTTGTTACCTGTAAACAAGTCATTCTGTGCAGTTTCAATAAATCAACATTTTATTTGACCGATTTAGCCAGTAAAAGAGAGGACCGTCTGACACTGTTTCCACCCTGATTAACAGCATTCACAGTTTCTTTATGGCGCATGTAGCGGGAGCCGAAATGGTTCTGGAACTCATGTCGACATAACACCTGCTTTTGTCTCTTCCACATCTTTTTTTCCCCAAATTCTCATGCTTCATCAAGAAGCTGACATGTTCCCAACAGGAGACTTTAATGACAAAGGAGAGTATTCAAGCTTCTGCCCCCCCACAGTCACTGGCTAATAAGAGAAGTGGTGCCCCACTGTGATTGGATAGCATGTTGTAGTCTAGTGTCCAATGCACGAGTAGAAACTTTCTTTAGGGAATCCTTCCTTTTGACAAAGCCATCTGTACATTGGATCACTGTTGATCCAGTGTACAGCTGAGCCTCTTCGGTAGGGACTTCCCTCCAGAGAAATGGGGCTCAGCAAAATAAAAGTTGGTTATTAGGGTTCATCAAGGTGAAAACATTGAACAGTACAGATGGGTACTAACTAGATTCAGAGTAGAGCTTGTGATCATTCCCAGTGCGACTTTCTACCTAAATGATGGAGACATGTTTAGTTTTTAAAGCTGCAGCTGCAGGTGGATGTCTTATTGGATGGTAACGGACATGCACAGCTGGGACGAGCTGATAAGTATACACACTATCTACTAAAAGATTTCTGGGCACATTTCTGGGAAAGGTCTGAAGTCTCTACTACAGGGATATTACATCATCAAAGTAGGACTGCAACAGCGAGTTTCCTCATCTTAAGTCATGTACTGAAGCAAGAGATACCAGTGGTGGGTAGTACACAAGAAAACAGCTGTTCCCAAGTCAGTTTGTCTGCTGATGCATGGTATCCAGTTTTAGTTGAAGGACGGTCCTCAGGTCCCTGAGGTTTGGGGTCCAGAATTACGTGGTACTGTACAGTACTGAGCAGAGAAATCCGTCCTCGTAGTAACACCAGCACCAGTGGCTGCTGCATATCGCTCTCCGTGACGTCTCCAGCATCGTTGGTGTAGAGATACAAGAAGCGGAGTGTGTTTTAGTTCAGACTGAAGAAGTGTCTACAGTATCCCAACACATGATATACACCAAACCTCTGTTTAGAGGAAGAGTGGGTTGGTTCTGGAAAACGTTCTACCTTTCTCTGTTCTCATGTTGCTCCTGGTTCTTCTGTCTCCAAGGTTTATACTGAACGTGTTCTTATGTCTCTTTAGATGACAGCGGCCTTCTGGTGCACTGCATATCAGGCTGGGACCGAACACCTCTGTTTGTGTCCCTTCTCAGACTCTCCCTGTGGGCAGTAAGTTCTCCCTCTTCACCTCCTGACTTCTGTTTCTGCATGTCATCCAATCACATGTGAGCTTGTTTAGTCTCAAAAGCCTTCAACATTGACTAAAGTAGAAAAATGCAGAGTTTGTGTTTGTGAACCCCAACTCTACCTCTTCATTATCTACACATGATGAACTGGTCTCTTCATAACTACTTCATAACTACCATACGGCCCTTCTCCACCAGTCACTGCTCAACTCCGTTAGAATGGTTCTCCTCTAGAAACGGCTGCATGGCTTTAGAACTCAATTCAGGCTGAGAACATTTCAGCAGACTGCTGGCCAATGGGAGGAGTCACTCCCTTCTACAGACGTCCTCCATTGCTGTGTTTTTATGTTACTTAAAGAAAACCATGTGACAGTTCTCAGATTCAGGGACTGCCCACTATATGATGCCCCGCCCACTGTATGATGACCCCAACCACTGTATGATGTTCATAAACTCAACAATTAGCCTAAAGATGGGACTTTGTCTTGTGTGTTTTCACAGGACAGGGCAGTTCACGCCAACCTGGAGCCTGCTGAGATTCTATATCTGACCATTGCATATGACTGGTTTCTCTTTGGGTAAAAATAATTGCTTCATCTGCAACACCAACCTGCTTGTATGACGTCTCAGCAAGTCCAGAGTCGCACTGCATGATCACTATAAAGCAGTGCAGCTGCTTCACTCTTGTCTGCGATAACATGCTGAAGAGGCTGCTGTAAGAACAGCAGACTTTAAACAGAGGATGGTTGAGACAGTTGATGAATTTATTCTTGCATGCTAGATGAGAGACAGATCGAGGATATTTGATTCTGGTTGGTTACACAGCCCTGTTTGGTACACGGATCCCACAGACGATTCCTTTATTTTCCACGAACCCAAACTGTAGTGTAGGACACAGGTCCAGGAGGGATTTATTACACCCAACCAAGGGGACTATTAAAGGATTGTTCTATTCTAAACCAGTATCCTTATCTGTACCACTATGGGTAGGCCAAACTGCCCCTCTCCTCTTGATAAAATCTGTAGCTAACAGACCATACATTTTCAATTCACTTTTAGTTATATAGCGCCAATTCACAACAATGTCATCTCAATGCACTTTACAACAAAATTCATTTAAATAAAAATTATACAAACATTCCAATCAGTTAAAAGTTTTCTATGTAAGGAATCCTAGCAGATTGCGATGATTAGTCAATGTGAGGTTGTGCCCTGATCATGCAGACTCCAACCACAGCAATTCTTCAGCAATCCCTCATACTGAGCAAGCATGTAGCGACAGTGGAGAGGAAAAACTCCCCTTTAATAGGAAGAAACCTCCGGCAGAAACAGAACCAGAACCTGGATCAGTACAAGCGGTCATCTGCCACGACCGTCTGGGGGTCTGAGAAGACAGAGAAGAGACAGCATGGAGGATGCTCTGTGACTTTGAGCATCATCTGGACCGATGTTCCTCATCCAGCAGGGGGCGTTTTAGTTGAGCAGGATACCAGACCATTTGGAGCTTCTATGGGGAGAAAAACACTGAGAGAAAACTGGGTTAACAATCACAATAACAGCAGAAAAATATATCTGGGGAGTAGTAGAAGAGAAAAGTAGAAGAGAGAATAAAAGTGTTCAGTCTGTCCTCCAACAGTCTAAACCTATAGCAGCATAACTACAAAAATAGCTCAGGATAATCTAAGCCATTCTAACTATAAGCTTTATCAAAAAGGAAGGTTTTAAGCCTAGTCTTAAAGACAGACAGAGTATCTGCCTCATGGACTAAAACTGGGAGCTGGTTCCACAGGAGAGGAGCCTGATAACTAAAAGATCTGCCTCCTATTCTACTTTTAGAAATCCTAGGAACTACCAGTAGACCTGCATTCTGAGAACAAAGTGCTCTGTTAGGAACATATGGAACAATCAGATCTCTGATGTAGGATGGAGCTGATTATTAAGGGCTTTATAAGTAAGGAGGAGGATCTTAAACTCTATTCTGGATTTAACAGGGAGCCAATGGAGAGAAGCCAAAACAGGAGACATGTGATCTCTCTTTTTAATATTCATCAGAACTCTTGCTGCAGCATTTTGGATCAACTGAAGGCTTTTAACTGCATTTTGTGGACTTCCTGATAATAAGGAATTACAGTAGTCCAGCCTTATAGTAACAAATGCATGGACTTGTTTCTCTGCATCACTCCTGGACAGGATGTTTCTAATTTTAGCAATATTCTGTTGGTGAAAGAAAGAAATCTTAGAAACCTGTTTAATATGAGACTTAAATGTCAAAAATTACTAACTGATTGGTTTCATCAGGTTTTATGGATAAATATAATTGCGTATTATCAGCATAACTGTGGAAATTCATTCGATGTTGTCTAATTATTTTACCAATTAGAAGCATATATATATAGTAAAGAGAATTGGTCCAAGCACAGAACCCTGTGGTACTCCACAAGTAACCCTTAAGTGTGAAGATGATTTATCATTGACATGAACAAACTGGAATCTGTTGGACAGATATGATTTAAACCAGCCTAGTGCTGTTCCCTTTATCCCTACAACATGTTCAAGCCTTTCTAAGAGAATATTATGATCGACTGTGTCAAAAGCAGCACTGAGATCTAACAAGACCAGAACCGTCACAAATCCATTATCTGAGGCCATTAGAATAAGATTAGTAACTTTTACCAGTGCTGTTTCAGTGCTATGATGAGCTCTAAAACCTGACTGAAAATTTTCAAACAGGTTGTTGATGTTTAGATGCTCACATTCTTGGTTAGCAACTATTTTCTGAAGAATTTTGGATAAGAAAGGAAGGTTAGATTTAGGTCTGTAGTTAGCTAAATCATGTTGATCCAGGGAGGGTTTCTTAAGTAAAGGTTTAATTACAGCAACCTTAAATTCCTGAGGCACATATCCATTTATTAAAGATAGATTCATCATGTCTAGAATAGGGACAGTAACCAGAGGGAACACTTCCTTAAATAACTTGGTTGTTATTGGGTCTAACATACAAGTTGATGGTTTAGATGAAGCTAATATTTGTGATAATTCAGAAAGTTCAACAGAATCAAAAAGGTACAGACATTAACATGGTTCTACAGTTCTCTCTGATACTGCCTCAGTTACTGAGAGAGAGTTAATCATGTTTGGGAGAATGCCAAGGATTTTATTTTTAATATAATTTATTTTATTTATGAAGAATCCCATAAAGTCATCACTACTGAGAGAAGGGGGAATAGTTGGGTCAACAGAGCTATGACTCTTTGGGTAACTATTAACACGCAGATAAACAGCATGTTAATAGTTAATCATACCTATGATGACTTAATATATTTACACATGGTTTCAGTGGTAGCACACCTAGCTGAGAGAGGCTTAATGACAGCCTAAAATTAACTGAATTATGGTTAGAGTGATACATGGTTAGCTTGTTTTAGCTTTACTGCTCTGTCACGGTGCTATTGGCTGTCAGCCAGTTCAGGTTCACCATTGGTATCAAAGCCTCTCTGAAGGCCCTCGTTTTTAGATGTTGCTAAATATACAATAAACAAATGATGTTTGATGCAGATATGAATGTGTTACTGGTTTTTGGGTTAATGGTGTGTTTTTATTTCCAGTCACATGCTGCCAGATCGACTCTCCAAAGGGGAAGAGGTAAACTATGTGTTAAAAAATGATCTAAACTGGGAAATAAATTCACTTCTCACGAGTTTCTGTCTAATACAGAATTTTCTTTCCCTCAGATTTTCTTTTTTTGCTTCAATTTTTTGAAGCACATTGTCTCAGAGAAGTTCTCTGCTGTCAGGAAACAGAGGTGATGCCTACTTTTTCTCTCAGATTTTGTCTAATAAAATCTGACATTTTGTTGAGTATAAATTTGTTTTTGACATTTCAGAAGGAAAAATTCCCACTTCAAAGACAGTGACTTCACTGTGGAGGACCTCTGCCAGCTGAGTATGTTTGTTCATGTTAAGCTGCTCTAAAACATTTTTACTCAGGGCTGTTGGCCCTTTAATTCATTCTACCCATTAGTTGAGCCTAATGGATTTCCAATGGAATGTTTTCTCTCAGTCAAATGGAATTTTGGGCCTAAATATGTGCAAAAACTCAACTAAATGTAAACGAAAATCAGCCCCTTATGGAAATGTTTGTATTACAATAGAAATAGAAGCGTGTGTGGCCAAACAGCTCCCTAATGTCAGTTAGGCCAACCCGTTTAACATTACATTTGAAATTTGGTACCGAGATAGACGACAAAAGGAGAGAAAAAATGATCTTGCAGCTTTCCCCTAAAAACAACAAGAAGTCAGACATTTTGGATTGAAGGGTTATATTTGAGGGTTTTAGCGATCAACCTTTGGCAAACTCCACCTAGAGTTTGTCCTACAACCGGAGAATAGTAGAAGAGAAAAGTAGCAGAGTGAAGAAAAGGGGTCAGTCTGTCCTCCAACAGTCTAAGCCTATAGCAGCATAACTAAAGAGATAACTCAGGATAATCTAAGCCATTCTAACTATAAGCTTAATCAAAAAGGAAGTCCTTTGGGAGACGTTTATATTGATTGCATTCAGCATATATCCCTATAATGTGAGTCGTGAGGGTACGTGAAGTGCTGCCTCTAAATAAGGCAGTATCTGCCCCAAAACTCCTTCATTTAACCAATGTTTTGTTCTGAATTGCTAGCACTGTTCCCCTCAGTTTGGGGCGTCTTAGAAGTGCTTCTTTGTTGACTGCAGGGGATTTTTTTTCAGGCGTTTATTCCAACTTACAGCAAGCTGCCATTTCAGTGACATTACTGCAGTGCCCCATGGAAGTTGTAGTCTGAGCAGGATTTTTACTCTCTGCTCTACGGTCTTAGTTCACTTAGTCATTTTGTATGTGCAATTTGAAAACACGGCAGTGGACACCATGTTGATGTCTGCAGTAGCAAGTTCAGTCTAACTGACTGCCGCTGTAGACCACAGAGTGAAAATCCCGCTCAGACTAACTGTGATGGAGGATGGTGGTGACTAAATTGAGATTGTATGTTAGTGTAGTTGGATTAAAATCCTGTAGAACACCACTGCACACAACAAAGAAGCACTTGCACGACGCTCCAAACTCTGATAGAAATGATTCTATCGATGAAGAACAAAACATTAGTTAAATGTAGGAGTTTTGGGGCAGATATTTCCTTATTTAGAGGCAGAATTTCGTCTGCATCCACGACTCCTATTATATGGATATAGGCTGATCGCAATTGGATCTAAACTTCTCCCAAAGGACTCCAAGTGGCTCCAAACTTGTCTGGATGAGTCGATTAATGTAATGCATGCTTGAAATGAGGTCCAGGTTGGAAAAAAAAGAACTTCCCCTTTAAGGCATTAGGGATGAAAAGTCGTTCCAAGGTTTCTCCTTTCAAAGAATGGGGGTTTGGCCAGGCATCAAAATCTGGCCAGCATAAAAAACCAAACTTTAACAACTTCGACACATAAGCTAGGAGCTGTACATGTTGGTTTTCCCAAGAATACATTATAAGGTTAAATAAGCATGTTGACATCTGGATGTGAAACTTCAGGCTTCACCCGGTTGGTTGGTTGGTTGGTACTGAAATTACGTTACAACCTTGCGCATCGAAATCCAAAAGAGGTCCGCGATCACCTCCTCCTCCTATGTCTACTGTGCGTCCCACTCGGACTCCGTAGCAACAGTTAGCAGGCGACCGTCTACTTACTCAGATTTCCTCGTCACAAAGAATCACACTTTGCATTTTCCCTAATAAGTAACTCTCACTAGTTCTCATACAACTCACAACAACCCCTGGTAACATTTTAACTGCCTGCATCACATCCCCCGTGAACAGAGCACAGGTCTACACAGCATTTTAGCTGATGCTAGCAAGTAGCTAATAGCTAAGCTACAGCTCGACCACGGCTAGGATAGATGAAGCAGCGGGACCAGTGAGGAAATGTTGAGTACCCGGTAAGTTAAGTCCACATTCGCATTGTAAACAAGAGGACCACTGTTAGCTGTATTTTACTCGGTCCAATGAGCTATCTGGACTGGAGCATTGCGTCACCACTTTTTTTTCTGCAGCAACAATAAAGAGTCACTAGATGGCAGCCACTCTCTGTTACTAATATTTAAACAACACTTACACATTTATTGTAAATAAATTAGTTCAATTTGACCATTAATGACTAATACATTACACAAGAATAAAATAATAATAAAAGTTGCATTACTTTTGTCTTCTAAAATAAGATTTACTGTACAAAATGTAATGAATAAAACTAAAGATCATAGACTAGTATAAAAATGACGAGAATCGAATCAAATAGTGACACTAAAACCAAAAATTGAATCGAGGATTTGGAGAATCGTGACACCCCTACTTCTGACACCAGGGAGCCGTAAGCTGAACCCGTGTCTTGCATACACTCCGTGGCACTGACTCCAGCTGCAGTCACTCTTTGTGAATGTCCCCCATATTTTTGAAAGGGTTTTATTTCCCTATCATCTCCAGCGTGCGGTTATCCCTATTGCTTGTACATTTATTTTCTACCACATCTTGTCCCTCCCTTTGTCTCTCTATTATTGTCCTGCTTATTGGACCCAGAGCTCTGTGGGCAGCCAGCCTCTTTAGCAGTGACCTTTTGTGTTTTAGCCTCCGTTTACAAGGTGGCTATGTTCGTCTGTTGTCAAGTCAGCAGCCTTCCCCATGATTGTGTAACCTACAGAACTAGACTGAGAGACCGTTTAAAGGCTTGGCATGTGTTTTGAGTAATTAGCTGATTAAACTTTGCCACCATGTGTCTTTAATATTGAACATTTTCAAAATATTCTAATTTTGTGAGATCCTGAATCTGGGACTTATTAGTTGTTAGTTATAATCAAATTTGAGAAAATAAGCATTTGAAATGTATCAGTCTGTGTCTAATGAACCACCCTATACTACTGCTCCACCTTTAACCCAGCCCATGGTGGCTGTTGCTGCTGCTTTCAGGGTCCAGAGATCGTGGCAGTATAACCAGTCTGAGCAGTGACTTCTCCCTCGTCACTGAAGAAGTAGCTGGTGCCTCCTGTCCCAACGCTGACCCAGTGGACCTGTTCTCCAGCCAACCCCAGGCCACCAGCTGGTCAGCCTCACACACTCACATTCTGTCATTACCTACATCTATGGATCCCTTTAGTTCGGAAGAGTTATTGGGGTTAATATTTGACTCTACAAGCTCAGTTAAACTTTAACATTGATCTTACTGTTCAGTTAGAACTACAGGAACAGAGATATTCCAACTTCTGCACTCATAAATTCATAACACTATTCTTTTTATTTATCTTTTTTCTTAAAAATAAAACCAGAAATTTGATCTCCGTATAATATCTGTTAATCCATAGTAGCTCATGATTAACATAGGAGTCCGTACAGAAGCGCTGTGGGAGGCTGCTGATGGCTTTTAGGACTCCTCCTCCATGATCACCCAGGAGAACCTTTGGTATCTAGTCAGGCCTCCAGGGCCGTTGTCCTGCATGTATTAGATGTCACCTGGGGTCATAACACCTGACTTCAATGATTGGTTCATCACTAGGCCTCTGGAGAACCTGAAGACATGTTGAGGAGGTAGTTTAGTGATGGACATCAGCTGTGTTGGAACAGCAATAAATCAGAGACCTGCAGGACAATGGCCCCTGAAGACTGGGGTGGGACACCCTTGAAATTTGAGATCTTTGGTTCCAACCACTGTGTCTTTGTGCAATGCAGAAAAGGTGAACGGATGGACTCTACATGCTTGGTTCCCACCGTGAAGCATGGAGGAGGAAGTGTGATGGTGTGGGGGTGCTTTGCTGGTGCAGTGGCATGCTACTCCATCCAGTTTGCGTCTAGTTGGACCATCATTTATTTTTCATCAGGACAATGACCCCAAACACACCTCCAGGCTGTGTTAGGCCTTTTTGACCAAGAAGGAGAGTGATGGGGTGCTGCGCCAAATAACCTGGCCTCCATAGTCACCAGCCTGAACCCAATGGAGATGATTTGGGCTGAGCTGAACCGCAGAGTGAAGGCAAAAGGGCCAACAAGTACTAAGCATCTCTGGGAACTCCTTCAAGACTGATGGAAAAGCATTTCTGGTGACTTCCTCTGGATAATGCAAAGCAGTAATCAGAGCAAAGGGTGGCTACTTTGAGGAATCTAAAACATAACACATGGATTCAGTTATTTCACCCTTTTTGTTAAGTATATAATTCCACATGCCTTCAATGTGAATCTACAATTTGCATAGTCATGAAAAGAAAGGAAACTGTTTGAATGAGAAGGTGCGTCCAAACTTTTGGTCTGCACTGTATGTGTGTAGCACTCTTTCAACACCAGGGTGATTCAGAGATAAAGTAAAAACAGCAATAAAGCATAAAACACACAGAGATAGAAAACCTATGATAACTCAAAAGTAGACCTGAGTAGTTATAAAAGACGATGGGTTCATACAGACCTCCACACTCTGGGTACAGCTTCATGTTCTGTGGCCCACTGCTCCTCTCTCCACCAGGAGGTCATCACTGATCCATCCATACACTGTCAATGATTTCTTCTGCTCTGCTCACAGGTGAAACCACAAGTTTACATACCCCGAGTAAGAGAAACATCTTCTCTTCCCTGTCTGAAGTTAAACCAAACGTGCATTGTTTCACATCAGCTGGAATTAACAGAATAATTACTGTTTGCTGAATGACACAATAATGAGAGAGGGAGAGAGAAAACATATTTCAGAGATTAATTTATTCATGTCTTTGGAGTGTTTGAAATTGTGAAACCTGTAAAACAGATTTTGTGTGTTAGTTAAACTGGATCCCTGTATGATCCCAGCCTGGTCTGCTGAGCTGGTCTAAACTAGTTCTCTGTACGGATGTTTCCTGTTCCCAGGAGGAAGATCCCCGCCTCTTCTCCTCCGATGGTCGCTTGGTGTAAACAGAACCCTCTGGATGAGATCCTCTCCCATCCAGTGAATGAGGCCAAGTCTTCCAGCTCCTCCTCCTCCAACCAATCAGACCATGGTGTCACACGCACTGGCAGCAGCCCATTGGCTGTCCCCAGCAGAGGGTAAGTGAGCTGATGACACTACGTAGACGTACAGTAATATGATACTGAGGTCAGGAAGTGTAGAAGTGAGGTGAAGCTCAGTTCCTCAGAGAAGCAGCATCAGAGCACTGTCCTGTTCAGCAGGAGCTTGGTCTCCTCAGGAGGGATGGCGTCAGCCTGCTTCCACTCTGGACCCGCCTACTCTCCATCACACAAGCCTAGTTTCTACCTCTCCAGCTAAACCCAAACTGATCAAGGCAGCGCTGTTATCCGTCAACACAACGCCTTTCTGTCATCTATGTAAAGACGGACGGAGTAGAGGTCAATTTTCTAACCGACCATCACCGTCATGGACAGCGTCTGCCTGTGATTGGTCAGCTCAACATCAGCCAGAGATCGCTTCACCAGAACGGGGCTCTTTAGTCGCTGTAATCAGTAGTTAATGCAGCGTTTGGGCACTTCATGCTTTATACTGAAAGGATGATTTATCTAATCTGGTGTTTTAGTGATTTTGAACACAAGGTGTAGAGAAACAACAAAACAGACGCTGTGTTTGTTTCCATATGTTTCTATGAGCTGCACTTCTAGTAAACAGCTTTACAGCTCAATCAGAACTTCCTTTCTGTCGTCCATTCCTCATTGAGGAAGAAATGTGTTCACAAGCTGAAGAAAAAAACTCTAGTTAACCATAAACTACACTGCAGTGATAGGCAGACCCACCATGAGAAGTTAGCACCCCCTGCTGTCCTGGTCTTGAATTGTTTGTAACACTGACAAATCAATCGAAATCGGAGAGGCAGAAACGGAGTACTATAAATGAAAAACCTCTCAGTCAAGACGTCTGTGTTTGTGTGCAAAGTTACTGATGTAGAAGTATAAACTAGGCTTAATGCCTGTTTTCCACCAGGGTCGGCTCAGGCCGGCCCAGAACGGTCTGGTTGGGTTTCTATCACCATGTCAAGAACGTGGCGGAGGGCGAGGACATAGGTGGGCTCATCATGGCAAACGTTCCAGTAAAAATCCGTCATCGTTCCGTTTTCTGACGCAGACAGTATCTAACCCACTCTGCCTCCTGGTACTCACTGGCCTTTCAGCATTTCTGCAGTGCTTGAAGTCTGCCTATCTCCACCTGTTGTGGTCCTGATATTTGTACTTCTGTTCTTAGTTTCCCCCAGCAATGTTTTAAACCATGCACCACCATTGTGTGACATCACTTCCCCCTCACAATGTCAGACCAGTCGGTAGGACCACTGCTAGGGTCACATCACTTTATTGGACCTATCAGTCCATAGGTGGGTGTATTGGGTCGGCTTGGCCCAGATTAAAGTAGTGGAAACACGCTAAATACAGTCCGAGCCGAGCCTAGTGGGAATGGAATTGAGAAGAAATATTAACTCTGAAATAGATTAACTAAAACATTTTGTATTCAAAGCGAATACAAAGTTCTCACATTTCCAGCTTTCTATACAATTCCATGTTTTATGCAATGCCAGCGTTCATCATTCCTCTGTCTCTGCTCTGGGGCCTGTGACACGTGACTTCAGAGCCACGTGTCACTTTGTTTCAGCTATCAGTGAGCGGGCTGCTTTGCCACCTGTTTTCTGAACCAAATACAGATCACTTGTTCTTTCGTAGATCTCGACTCCCCAAATTGTCTTGTATTAATGTACTAATCCACCGCTATGCCTTTCTGTAAAGTTTCATTTGATTTTAAAACAGGTTAGCGTTCATTGTATTTCCTCCCATTCAACATTTACATATACAGGTAGGGACATTACACACCTGACTCAAGTTGGTCAAGATAAATATCTGTATGTCTGAGTTCACAAGTTCTAATCCACCTTGGAACACTTCTTGATTTATTGTTTTTAAGCTTAGTACATAACTGCGTTTTTGTTTTCTTCTGTATATTGTTACATTAGGATACTGTTATTATGCCGGTATATGTTGTATTTGTGTTAATTTGAAGTAAAACACTTCATCTTGTAAAATCAACAGTTCTGTGTAAACCAGCATTTTATTTGTAGCTGTGAAATAGTTTTATTTATAGAAAGTGTATCATGGTTGATGAAAAGGAACACTGTATTAAAATTTAGTAAAGCACACTATTGAGCAGAAGCTTTAAGATGCTGTAGCCTGTTAGCTCACTGAGGGACGGGGACACCTGCTGCTGGGACCTGTACGGTTAAAGGTTGAACACCGTAACCAGCCAGCATCATGTCCAGCGATGAATCTTACAGGGTAAGGACTATTTTGTACTAATAAGTTTAAAATACTAAACGAAAAATAATTATAACTATAAATATAAATAAACTATAAACTAAAATATAAATAAAATGTAGGTCAAAAGGCAACAATAAGCTTTTATACCTGTCCTCTAGGCATCTTATTTTGGTAGCTGAGTGGTATCCTCCACTCCTCTTGGTGATGTCCTCTATAAAAGTCATAATTTATACGCTAGAATTTACATAAACATCCGACAGATTTCACAGCGTGCGTATTTGACTGATTAGTATGGTTGGAGACCTATGTCAATACAGAAAGCTAGCTAGAAAAGTCTTATAATAACCACTCACCGCAGTAGTGAAAGTGACCCTGCTATAGTGGGGAGTGCAGGAGGAAACTGCTTCCTTTTTTCCGTTTACTCTGTGTGGAAGTTGATGATCTCATATCTAGGAGCAACGTCATATACACGAGTATTGCAAATCTGTTTTACTGACAGCTAATGAGTTTATGCTTCTCCGACTGCCAATTTGCACTCAGACGTATTGATGGAGAAGTTTCCTACTTATAGAACGCCGCTCATCCACTCCATTATCTATTGTTTTGCTCGACCAGGACAGCAGGGGGTGCTAGTTTTCATGGCATCTCTGCCTGCCATCACAGCACAGCTTCTGTTTTTTGCTAGGCTTGTGAACGCATTTCTTCCTCAACGAATGAACGACAGAAATTAAGTTTTGGTTAAGCTGTAAAGCTTTTTACTAGAAGTGCAGCTCATAGAATCCTCTAGAAACCCATGGAAACAAACACAGCAGCCATTTTTTGTTGTTTTCCTACATCTCCTTGTGTTCAAAATCGCCAAAGATCTCTGGCTGTTACTGAAACTAACCAATCAGATGTATACGCTCTTCGTTGACGGAGACGGATAATTAAAATTTGGGCCTCTACTCCCTGCATCATTGTGTAGGTGACGGAGACCCCTTGCGTTGACGGATAATGGCGTTGCATCACTTCGTCTCCGTCAAAACGCAGAAGTATAAACTAGGCGTTGGCAAGCTTTCGTACCTTTCTCCATGAGAAACTTCGGCATTTCTGCGTACGTTTTGATGCCGTGAAAGTTTTTCATTTGTGTCCATCTGCTGTAACCTTCACCTAAACTTACACTGGTTTTAGATATTGTAAGGTCGCTCCTCTTCTGAGAAAGATAATGAAATCTTTGGGGCTCAGAGTGCTCCATTTTCTACACTTCATACCTCGTTGCTCCAGGCAGGTTTTTTACATTACTATTTGGCAACCTGCAATACCATGTCGCTGTTGGCTGGAACACTTAAATATAAACAGTGCGGTGGTTGAAAAAAAAAAGAAAAAAAAAAAATATATATATATATATATTTTTTTTTTTTTTAGGATTTTAGGTTACATAACTTTTAAAGGAAAGGGTGCACTTTCATTCTGCACATCTCTAAGCTCCCTGTTGAAGTATTACTTTTTTAAAGAGATAGCTTTTAAGAAAAATGTTCCATATTCAACCTTTAAACCATTCTGACTGCTGAAATAATAGACTTTTATCAAAGGTGGATTTGAATCCTGTGGTCGGGTGGCAAAGCAGCTGAAACCAAGTAACGTGGCTCTGAAGCACGTGTCACAGGTGTAGAACAGAGACCATTTTTATTTCATTTTAAGTACAAACTGTTTCACTTCATTTATGTCAGATTCAGTGTGAATATTTTCAGTTACAATTACATTTTTTAAACGCTAATTATTTTCATTTTTATTTTAAGCTGGCATCATATTGCTGCCACATATATTTCTATGTATGAAGCAAATTAGATGATTTAATGAATGTATTCTTAATGTTTCTTTACCTCCTCCTTTGATTTTGGTTTTAGATTCTGGTTCGCTGTTTTCAGAAGATATGACCATAATAACCATAAGAACTATGGCTGATCTTCTGCTCATAGATGCTCTGTTACCAAACGTTGTTGTGCCTTCACACACATGAAACCTGACTGACATCCCAGACTTTAATACAGTGTTGTGCAACTTCTGAACTTGTTGGAAGTCTTTCCAGCAGGTTTTTTGACCATTCTTTCTGAGGTGTAATTATGAGTTTGGACACTGATGTTGGATGAGCAGCCCTGACTTAATCTAAAGGATGTTGTATCTGGTTAAGGTCAGGACTCTGTGCAGGCTAGTCAAGTTTGTCTGAACCAAACTCATCAGTCTATGTCTTCATGGAGGTTTCTTGGTGCGCTGATGAGCAGCCATGTTGGAAGATAGAGCCATCCGCAGACTGTTCCCACATAGTCAAGAACATGAATGTGAGGAGTTTCAGTGGATGAGACCAGCACTATAATCCTTCTTCATCTAGCACCTGCCAGTCCAATTCTGATATAGAGATCTCAGGCCCACTCATCCACTCATCTCAGCTTTCACACACATTCTGATGCTCCTACCTATCACATACACTTCCTATCTACTCTATTATCTGCTTATTATTTATTATACATCATTATATTATATATGTCCTCATTTTAGAAAATGAGGAGTAAAAATAGATGATGGGATTTTTTTGTTGACCCCCTCTGTCAAAATGACCAACATAGAACCATAATGTGTTTACAGTATTTTTGGGGTTTTTTTTTCAGCGTTTAGTATTTATTTCTGCATAATTTCATTTTTTTTATATGAATGCTCAGAATGCACAGTTTAACACAAGGAAAATCCCAAACAACGTAAAATTTGTGTTGTTGGGCTGCAACAATCACACAAAATGGTGGAGGGCCTGAGAGACAGGTGGTGACATGTGATCCCTGATGATGTAGGGCCTGATTGCTCCACCATGGAAGCCCGTCCTTTAGAGGAGCAGCTCTGTTCTGCTGCTCCTCTGAAGGCCACATGAATAAAGCTTGTTTGCTCTGTGGCTGGTGACTCTGCAGACGGTCAGTGATAGCAGCGCATTCTGCAGTGCAGCATCCTCTGAGCAGGTTTTCTGTTTGGACATGGCCAATCACTTTACAGCTGGGTTCCCAGTCGCTCCCACTGAGAGCTGACTGTGGCATGCTTGGTAGTCAGGACGTTTCATGACTGGACTTATAGTGTAGGAAGTATCCCATCCCAGTACCCCTCTGGAGAACAAGACATTCTTTCACCAGTGGTGGTAGAAACACTGCATCCATAGGAACTGGTTCTACTGGTTCCACCGATGAACACAGAAGTGATTGGAACACCTGAATTCAGTGGTATCAGTGACCCAATACTGTTGGTAATACAGTGTATTAATTATAGGAATCATTTCCATTATTAACTCATAGGGAGATGATAGTGAAGTGTACAATTTACTGCAGGATTCCCAGTATAGTGGTTAATGGGACCAGGGAAAAATCCCATATTAATATGGTTATAAATGTCAAATATGAATTCTCTTCCACAGCCAGACATCAAAACTTTAAAAATGTCATGTGCCAAAAAGATGAATATAATTCACAAATCACTTAATACATTCCACAACTCCTGAAAACCTTTAAAGGGCTTTATGTAAACGAGCATTATCATTTTTGGACTATTGAGCGCACTGTGTCTTTATGTCCTCTATTACACTCCGGCCTTCCTGCTGCCTCCTCCAGCGTCTCCCTATTGACCCACCAATTCCAAGCTTACATGTGCAGTAGCTCTATATCCTTCTTTGACGACCAGATTGGTTGCCTTAAACGTAAAAGCTGCACTTTTTACATGTCTTGGTATTTTTACCATTAATCAGTAAAAGACTATAAATCAGCCGCGTCGTGTAGGATGCAGGGTCCAAAGTCTGGCAAAAAGTATCAACTTATAGTGTGAAATTTATGGTAGTCTTATCAGCTTTCTGACTGCTATTTTTCCCACCCTCTGGCTTTAAGGCCAGTTTGTCATTAATGATTTAGTAGGGTTGAACAAATAAGGGGAACAAATATTTGTTGTTATTATTTTTTATTCCCTGGTGCTCCTTGAAGATATTAGGTTATTTTTTTATTCAACGTTTATTTTTAAATGTTGAGCATGTCATCAGACATTATACAACTGTTTAAAAAAATGAATGGAGGTTAGGGCTGGGCAACATGGATACAAAATTCAATCTTCCAATTATTCCACATTCAATTATTGATATGATTTGACCCCCCACCCCCACTTATATTCTGAGATAAACTACAAATGACAGAAAATGTTTCTTTTCACAACTTTCTTTTATTTCAATCATCACTTCAACCAATCAATTCAAACTCCCAATAAAAACACGCTGTAAAACAAAATGGTGGACCCTGGGCAGGTTGGCTTCACTTTGAGCTATGGAAACCAGAGTGGTGCATTTTTGAACTTATTTTGCCAATATTCCAAAAAAGCAATCTTCATAAATAGAACAATTGATGTATTAATATAATCAATTTATTGCCCAGCTCTACGATGTAGTAAGAACACTTAATACTCAGCCATGACATCACTGAAGTTGGTGTTTAAACCTAATAGCATCACATGCACTGAAGGAGCAGAAGTGTGTCTCAGATGGAAGATGGTGGCAGCAGACATACAGTCTTGTTATCATGTTACAATCACAAACTGAATCAGATTGTACTGTGATAGATTTCTCCAGACCCACATGACGTAATGCAAGAGTCAGAATCAAATGAACACTAAAACTTTTCATTCATGTTCCTAATCCAAATACTCCTACAGAAAATCTTGAGCAACCAGCCTCCTTAAGACGTTTTCTAAATAGTCCCTTTAAGTAACTTCTCAGTCTCACTCTAGTGGTCCCAGAGGTTCTGTAGAAAACAAGCAACCACCTTCAGCAGGACGACGGCTGTAAACATATCATCTGATCTGGTTTAGATCTAAACATACCATTCTATTGCAATGGCCTAGTCAAAGTCCAAACCTAGATCCAATGGTGAATCTGCGTCCATACTCAGCTCTAATGTAGCTGTTAGCTGGAGCAGCAGAGAAAGGGTTCTTTACAAAGTATTCACTCAGGGCTCTGAGAAATGCACTGCACACGTTTTTCACATTTTATTATTGGAAAAAATCTATCATTTTGCTTCCATTTAATTATGTGCTATTTTGTTGCTCTGTTAAATCAAATGCGATACTGATGTCTGTGATTGAAATGTTACCAAATCTGAAACAGCAGAAATACTTCAGCATAATCTGGTGTTTGTAGAGCTAGTAACAGACTGGAGAGCTCATCCTAGACATACAGTGGGGAGAATATGTATTTGATACACTACTTTTTTTTGAAGTTTTCCCACTTCCAAAGCATGTAGAGGTCTGTAATGTGCATCAAAGGTCCTCTTCAGCTGTGAGGGACAGAAACTAAAACAAAAATGCAGAAAATCACGGTGAATGATTTAATTAATTTCCATTTTATTGCATAACATAATTATTTGACACATCTGACAAACAGAACTCAATATTTGGTACAGAAACCTATTTTAGCAGTTCCAGAGCTCAGACATTTTCTGTAGTTCTTCACCAGGTTAGCACAAACTGCAGCAGGGATTTTGGCCCACTCCTCCATACTGATCTGCTCCAGAGCGTTCAGGTTTCGGGGCTGTCGCTGGGTAACATAGATTTTATATTGGATTCAGATCTGCAGACTGGCTAGGCCACTCTAGGACATTTTAGATGCTTCCTATAGAGCCACTCCTTAGTTGCCATGGCGATGTGTTTCTGGTCGTTGTCATGCTGGAAGACGTAGCCATGACCCATCTTCAATGCTCTGACTGAGGGAAGGAGATTGTTGGCCAAAATCTCACCATACATGGCCCCATCCATCCTCCCCTCTATACGCTGCAGTCTTCCGTTCCCCTTACAGAAAAGCATCCCCACAGAATGATGCTTCCACCTCCATGCTTTATAGCTGGCATGGTGTTCTTGGGGCTGTTCTCATCCTCCTTCTTTCTCCAAACACGGTGAATGGAGTTTAGACCAAAAAGCTCCACTTTTGTCTCATCTGACCACATGACCTTCTCCCATTCCTCCTCTGGATCATCAAGATGCTCATTGGCAAACTTCAGACGGGCCTTAACATGTGCTGGCTTGAGAAGGGGGACCTTGCTGCACTGCAGGATTTTAATCCATGATGGCGGAGTGTGTTACTGATGGTTTTCTTTCAGACTTTGGTCCCAGCTCTACTCAGGTCGTTGACCAGGTCCTGCTGTGTAGTTCTGGGTTCATCATGACCATTGATGCCCCACCAGTAGAGATCTAGCATGGCGCTACAGACTGAGGGAGATTGACCGTCGTCTTGAACTTCTTCCATTTTCTAATTATTGCACCAACAGTTGTTTCCTTCTCACCAAGCTGCTTGCCTATTGTCCTGTAGCCCATCCCAGCCTTTTTATCCCTGATGTCTTTGCACAGCTCTCTGGTCTTGTGGAGAGGTTGGAGTTTGTTTGATTATGTGGACGTGTTATTTCTAGAGAGAATGAGTTCAAAGAGCTGCAGTTAATCCAGGTAATGAGTGGAGAACACGAGGGCTTCTTAAAGAAGAACCAACAGGTCTGTGGGAGAATAAACTCTTACTGGTTGATAGATCAAATATTTATGTCATGCAATAAAATAGAAAATAATTATTTATAAATCATCCACTGTGATTTTCTGGAATTTTGTTTTAGATTCTGTCCCTCATAGTTGAAGAGTAACTTTTGATACAAAAACGACATGGTTTGGAAGTGGAAAAACGTCAAAAATCAGCTGTGTATGCAGTGGAGAGAGGATGGGGCAGACGGAAGCTGCAGAACTTTGATGGGTTTGTTAGAATGAGAAAAGGTCAGCTGTAGCAGATTGGTCTGACCTGGAGCTGCACCGACTTTATTCACCATTCTGCTTAATGCAGACCCAAAGCGTTGCTGTGTAAGATTATGTCTGACACAGGTGCTTTCTAGAACCTGTTAGCATTAGCATATCAGCTCGAGCGTTCTGCCAGTGTTTGTCTAACCTTTCTGGTTGTGTTACCTTTGTGTGTCAGGTTAGCTGCAGAGTGCTCCAGATCAGGCTCCTCCCTGTCCACAGAGTACGGAAGCTGGCAGATAGTTTCCGGTTGTGGCAGCATCCACGACCATGGCCTCTTTTCTCAGCCCATGGCCTCGGTTTCCTCCAACTCGTCTGCTGTCACCTCTGCCTTCGAGTCCCCACTGCCCTTCAGTTTCCAGGATGAAGGGCCCAGTGGGCGGATGTAAGTTAACCTGGCATAGCTAAAGTTTCTGAATGAGGTCTGAGTGACACCAGTGAGTTCAATTCTATTTTAGTAGTGCATGTCTAAAATCTGTGTGTGAAATCTGACACACTCGAATCGAGCTGGTTTCCATGGCTCAGTTTAGTCTCATTTCAGTGGGAAGGATGGGAGCTTTCTCAATACTTCAGTAGAAGGGACCTGGATCACCTTTCTTCCAAATCCGTTCTGAACATGGAGGCAACAATTTTAACAATCTTATACTGTAGTCAGAATAGGGCCACTAAAGTGGACATATCATGCTTTTAGATTCTTCCTTTTTACATCTAAATCATTCAGTCATGGTCTTTATAAAGCAGAACTGCAATTCCTCATTATTGTAGCTCTACAGGCTCCTCTTCCAGCCCTGTTCTGAGGAGGAATCTAAATAAGTCGTTTTGGTGCCGTCTCTTTAAATCCAGTTGGAGGGGCTGCATACCCCGCCCCCCTCCAGGTCACAGAACCTTCCACTCCCCCCAGTCAGACATTTACGTAGTTTGATAGAGATACGGTATTCTAACGGTGCAGAGACGTTATATTCACAAGATGTCAGAAGAGTTTTCCATCTAGACACACATTTTTATTAACTGTATATAAGACGACTGTTTAATGGGCCAAAACCTCATTAAAATATAAATCATGTGCTGTGTTTAGCAAAGCATCTGAAACACCATCACTAACACAACAATACTGTAGAACTTAAACGCTATAAAAAATAGGTGCCTCTTAAATTATTTAAAAAAAAACATTATACGAAATGAGAATTGTATGTTTAAGTGAGCAGACCACATGAAAAATAATAAAGAAAATCATTAGTAATTTTACAGCAACATATGCTGACTGCGTTACTGATGAACTTTAACACCAACCAGTCCTCAGATACCACATAATAGTAATAATGCTACTATAATGAGATGAATACGTCTTCAGTTTATTTATATCCTGCTGACAGGAGAAAGATGATTCGCTGTGGTGACCCCTTAAGGTTGTTAGCGTGCTACTGTTAGCACCAAGCTAACGCCATTGAATGTGTTAGGATCATTTTCTCCAAGACTAAAACCTGAAAGATAAACCAATATTGTTTCTGTGACAGTTCTATTAAAAGACGTATGTCCTCTGGTAGCTAAAATACCGAGCACATAGCGCTAGCATTAGCAGAAGATCTGATGCTAATGCTATCAGAACAATGGCTAAGGAGTAATAAATGAATGTCTAAAATAAAGTTTGCTGTCATTCTAGTTTGATCTGAAGCTTACTGCTTTGCTGTGTCCATCATGTCCATCGTCAGAAGGAACTGACCCCTTCATAAGACAAAGTATTTCAGCAAATCCTTCTTGATGCTGGCGGAGGTTACTGAAGCTCTCGTTCTTCCCACAAACAAAAACAGATGTTGGTAAACTACCATGAGAAATCAAACTTAACCAGGTACTTTACAGAGGTTCTGATGCAGGAGGACGACGTTAAGAATCATGTGGGTTAATAATCCAACCACTGAACATTCTATCTGTTCCACTTGTACCTTCAGCATTCCTGAACTAGAACTAAAGACGGAGGATTCACTCAGTGTTTAGTAGGATGTCCATGACCTTATTTAGCATTCCAGTGCATGTACTGGGATGTAATAGTTCAAAAACAGTTAAAAAAATATGATCAATACAGTAGCTATACAAAAATATCTCCACAAGAAGCTGGAGAGACTAATTTATGCTTTTTTGCATTCCTACAGACCCTACATGCAGAATACTCTGCATGTAAGAATACTCTGCATGTAAGGGCTTAAAAGTGGAATTTGAGTAATATGTTCCCTCTAAAGTCCTTAATAGGGGAGCATCAGAAAAAAATGATGAGTTGAATTAAAAAAACTAAAATCTGAGCTTTTATTTTCAGGCCGTACCGCCCAGCCCTACCTGTCAGGTTTCCCAAGGTGTGAATCAAATCCAAAAGGACCTGGGGAAAGCAAGTCAGGGCTGCAGAGTAGGTGTTAGAAAGATGAAACCTGAAGCCACCTCTAGTTTTTCCTGCTGAACATGGCTAGCTGCTTTCACTGAAACAGCGTTCTAGTGGCCTGGAACAAAGCTGCCTTAAGACTACCGATTAAGACCTCCCAAACTTTCACTGAACACAGTTACCAACTTCCTAAATGATTTAGAAATCTTCTTTGGTGGAGAAGCTTAGCAGGTAGAGCACACAGGAATCAGCAGCAGTATTTTACCTGTCTGTGTTACTGGAACGTACACGTCGTCCTCCATTTGTACGCCGCTTCTTCCTTCATACAGCGATGAATCCAGCACCTGGACCTCACCATCACCTCTCACTCTTTAGCTCCGCCCACCACCTGGACCTTCATCACTCCCACTTATTTCCCTGTTTCTGCTCAGCCTCACTACATCCTGCCCTTCCCTGATGATTTCCACATATTTTACACTCATAGCACAAAGATAATATTTTAAACACACATTTAAAACCTCGTCATATCCTGCTTTGTTTTTATTGTAATCTTTCTGTAACATTGATTGATGCTGAGTCCCATCTGCTGTAACTGGTCCGACCTACCATCACAAACTGGTTCCTTCATCTTTTTTCCAATCACTATTACATACTGGGATAAAAAAAAAATTAGTAGAACATTTATCTATTGGTTGCTTAAAGTAATCCAAGAATTTTGTGATGAATTATGGATCTACCAGAAAAGACCTGATATCGTAATTTATTGTCATGTTCAAGCCCAGCTGAAGAGTTCGGTGTTTGTAGCTGTGCCAAAGCTTCACCTTATTTAGACACTGCACACTGCCGGTCAGCTGACTGAAACAGCAGCAGGTTGTTCTCTACCCTCAGTAGAAGAGGGACAGATTGCTCCGTCGGGACATTGTTGGTGTGGTGATGAACATGGACCTCCACCTGATGAAGCTGATGTGTGTAGACCTCAACAAAGTGATGTAGGGCTGGAAACAGGAGGAGGTCAAACCCAGGTCCAGAGCTGTAGAGGTCAGAGGTCAGCAGTAGACAGACTGATGCTGGAGCTTCTTCTTGGTCTCAGCCTGCTTTGGGCCTTGTGTGGCGTTGTGTAGCGTTTCCCATGATGCTTCAGGAGAATGCTTTAGTGTTTTTCTGTCTTGGAGCCCTAACATCTCCTCCTCCTCCTGCAGGTGCTCCCTCCCGTCGGAGCGGCAGGCCCGCCTGGAGGCCGTGAGGGAGATCTTCCTGGCAGCCTACAGCTCCACGGTGGGGCTCCGCTCCTCGGCCCCCAGCCCCTCCGGCGCCATCTCTGGCCTCCTGGAGCAGTTTGCCCGCGGCGTCGGCCTTCGTGGCAGCAATGCCATCGTTTGAACTCTTTCAGTGGAACTTCCAAGCCCTTTTCCATCTTCCATGTTTCACCTTATCTGGGGCCAGATGCATAAAACGCTTCCTTCATCTGAATTGTTGTAGACATGAAAAGTCAGCCAAGTGTTGATGGCCTGTCCTGAGCTCCTGAGCTGTTTTATGAAGCATTATTAGTGCTGCAGGTGTAGGCGAGCTGATGAGCAGAGGCGAGTTTCTGCCTGGTCACTGTGTCACCTCCTGGTCCACACCTGCTGCTGCCTGGTTGCTTGGTAACCAGCACCATCAATGAGCTGCTGGAGGTTTGATCATGTTCCTCTGACCATAGTAGGCAGACGTTGGTCTAAACCTTATGATGGCATGAAAACATTATTATGCATCTGGCCTCTATAAAGTGCCAAACATCTGTGCTCAGGTAATGCGTCCATGTTTGACTTCCACCCTCAGGACTTCCTCACATTCAGCGAGAGGACATGTTTCTTCTGTGCGGATTAAAAGGGACAGGAGGCGTGAGACGAGCCTCTTCATTCTCACAGTATCTGTCAGCAGAAGGGTCTTACTGTTCTTCTTTTATGCTGCTATAGTTTCTACAGCCAGTGCCTCAGCAGAGGATTTACGAAAAGGACACATCAAGCCTTCTGATGGAGCTCTCATTTTTTATTCTGATTTGCTGCATTAAATGACTAATTAGGCTGATCTGACCTCAGATCTGTGCTGTCCAAATCATACAGGTGGAGGTAGGTGTAGTGAGAAGTCTCATGGATTAAAAGGCTGCGAAGGTTCAGTCAGGCCACCTGGGCTCAGACGGTTACTTTGTTTAAATGGGGCTGCAGATCTGACTCTTCTCTGGCTCAAGAAGTTTGATTTTCCATCATTTGTTGGCAGAAAAATCCACGTCCAACACTGTTCATTTATATTCATCTATGTTCCCCCATGTTCAGCATAGAACTGTGGAGGAACAGAAGTCCTTCTTATGGTTCCCTCCCACACACACACACACACACACTTCATAACCCAATCATTTCTCAGCAGTTCATCTTTTTATTTGCAGTTCAGTCCCCTTTATGAATGGTGAAATATATGTATAATGTAATGGAAAAAGTACCCAAAATATTTGACAGCATATTTCCATTTCATATGGAAATGGAAATATTACCCCCTAGTGGTAGATATTAGTTATTGAATTATTAAATCCCCTTTGTCCGTCCAGTAAACTTTGACTACATCAGAGAAAATGACTCCAGATTTCTGGCATCAAACCAGCAGCTCCAGCTGTGTGTGAGCGGGGGGGTGGAAGCAGCTGTGGGCTGAGTCAGCCTTTTCTCATGCTCAGCGCTGGGCTGTTTCCTCCATGCTCTGCTGATCTGTGGAGACCGTAAAGCTTCTCTGCTCTGCTTTACTGTCTAGAAACCATTCTGGCCTGCATCTGATTTGAACTTCACATAATCCAAGAAGCCAAAGATCACTCAGTCACTCTCTGTTCTGATTGGCTGCCTGTAACACAGCCCCCCCTCTCCTAACACCAACACGTCCACCTTCTGTCCTACTGTCTGCTTAGTGAGTGTCTTTCCTTACGGACGTTAGATGGAAACAGTTCCAGATCTTCAGGCTTTTCTCTTAGAGTGGAGAGGAACAGTCGTCCTTCAGCCGCTCCAGGAAGGACAGAAAACCAACACCAGCCTCGGCTTTACTCCCATCTTTCCTTTGGTCTCTTGATAAGTTTCTCCAGTGCATAATATCTGAGGGGACTTTTCCTTCCCAGCCTTATCAGAGTCCTAATAAGGAAGTGCATACGTATCATCCTAATGAGTCTAGATCAGTGTTCAGTGACAGTCTGGAGAACTTTCTGAATCCAAAGGCCTTCAGAATGGAAGAAGTTGCTTTGGCTGCCTGAGCTCCACCTGATTGGGGTCAGAGCTCCCAGTTGGTGCCTTTAAGGTTCTGCTCTCGCTCCATTTCAGCTTTTAACTTAGTTGTGTGCCTGTTATTCTTTGTCTGATCTGGTTAAAGTGTTGCTCGGTGCTGCCACACGGTGTAAATGGCTGATATACCTCAGAACCTTTGGTTGTGCCTTCTACTTCACCTCAGCAACATTTCCACCACATCTTTCTCCTTCAGACATGTTTGCTTTTCACAGGCACAGCTTTGCTTCCAGACGACAGAGAAATTGTCTGATGAAAATAAATCTAATTAGGGAAATGTAACAAACTCTGTTCAATCATTGATATGAAATTATTGACTCATATTTGTATGTGTGATCTGATTCTCCATCTGCTCTGAGTCCAGGCTCTTTGAGGCCCTACTGATGTGTTCTGTCAGAGCCTGCTGGTAAAGCAGTCCTCTCTAACAGGAAATGACTCTCAGAACAGTCAGTGTTCAGGTGTATTAGTGAATGTCTCAGCAGCCTATCACGGGACTCCTGCAGAAACCAAAATATTCTGAAATATTGTTTTAATCTCAACTGTCCACTTTGTCTTCTCTAGATGAGGCGCCAGGGTTAGCCTCAGCTTTTGTCTGCTTCATCTCTTCTTCATGCATTATTAGCTGGTGGTTTTTAGGACACGCATGATGCTGTTAGCAGGAAATGACCAGGTTGATTGAAATGCTGCATTGTACTCTGTTCTCTGTAAAGAAATGTTGGTTCCATTGTTCAAACGGTGCAGTTTTCTTTAGGTTGCATATTGCTTGTAATTGTTGCCAGGTAACAGGATATTGTTGAAAGGTGAACTGAGCAATTCTTAATAAAGAAACCAGACAAACATATTTGTTGAGCTTGCTTTCATTTGGTTTTGTTGATCACAGGTTGGATTAAGACTTTTGTTTCTGATATTTTCTTTAACATGTAAAGTCATATGAAAGAATCAGGACACCTTTTTAAATATGTTGTGATGCTTGAAGAGAAAAAATGAAAGACAAGATTAAATATTCAGTTCTTCAGCTGAAGAAGGAATGCTCTGAACAACCCCAAACACAGCAGTATGGAGCAGCAGAGCCTCATGATGCACGGAGCTTTAACCCAGCAGAAACCTCCTAGACTGGCATCAAGCATCCTGTTCCTGGGGTGGCCTTAGATGGATGAGTCCATAAATCAGAGAGAAGAAACAGCGACTTCATACATACATGTTCCATCTGCAGAAATCATGGTTCCACTTCTACAGTAAAAACAAGCACATTTTCCTTTTTCATCATGCCAGGACTAAGGACACAGTTGATCACATTTTAGTTTTCTGATTTGGACCTGAGTGAGTAAAGCTCAGTGCTTCAGTGTGCCATTTAAATATTAAAAAGATTTTTTAATTTAGTCGATCTCAACAAAGCTGTATGTGCTCTCTACCTGTGTCCATTTGCTGTTTTTCCTGCAGTCTTATGTTTTGTCTCTTTTCACTGTGGGGAAACAGAAATGTGAGATGAAACTGTGTCTCTGTGTGGATGCCATGGTTTAGCAGTGGAACAGTGCACAAATCTTCATTTAGCTGGGCGTTTCAGATGGAAACGTGCCGGAACCAGGCCAGCGCTTCGTCGTTATTTATTTCATACAAACTAGTGTTTAAGGGAAAGAAGTAGCCTAACTTACAACTAGAAAAGCACAGACCTCCACCACGGTAACTCATGCCTCCATCTCCATATGGTAATCCACCAACTGACCATTGTAACTGTTCCTCTTCTACCTGCAGCATTCCTGAACTAGGACTACAAACTACAAGATGGCGGATTCACTCAGTGTTTACCTGGAAGTCCATGACCTTATTTAGCAGTGCATAATTGTGGCATAATAGAGAAAACTGAACGGATTATAAAAATATGACCAAAACAGTATACCAAAATATCTCGATAACAGCTGGAGAGACTAATTTATTCTTTTCTGCATTCTTAAAGACTCTGAATGCAAAGCACACTGCATTTAAGGGCTAACAAGTGGATTTTTAGTAGTATATTTAATAAAACATGAAAAGCTTAGAAAATTACACCACCAGAGAAAGTGAAAAAAACAACAGCAATTAAGAACAGCCATGTATATGAGCCCATGTATATAATACATGCATAATTATATTAGAACATTACTCAAAGGCAGCTCTAAAGAGATGTGTTTTTATCTTTGCTTTAAAGCAGCTCTGCAGTCATCAGGAAGTTTGTTCCAGATATGAGGAGCATAGAAGCTAAAAGCTGCTTCTACATGTTTGGTTCTGGTTCTAGGGACGATCAGTGAACTACAGATGGAGGACCTGATTGCGTTCTGGATCAGCTGCAGCTGTCTGAGTGACTTTTTAGGTAGACATGTTAGGATGCTGGTTGCAGTAATCAATTCGACTAAAGATGAACCAAATATGCCTGAGATTACTCCTGTTAATGAGGTCTGCACAAACATGCAAAGTAATCATTTCCATTCTTTTCTCTCTATAAAAAACAAACCCTTTTGCTTTATTCTCATCAACATTGTCTCATGCAAACTCTGGGAAAGACAATTTTAACAACATTCCAACCATGTCTTGCAAAGCCAGCAGCACTGCAGGCTTTTATATTGAGTTATCTTCCTGCATCTAAACTATCTGCAGCTTTCAGCAGAGAGTATTTGTTTCTAAGAATCGTGTCTCTTTGTTACGAGAAAACTATCTAGCATAGAGCTTAATGGGGTCCTTTCAAATGATGATGGCTGAAACTGTTGTAATTAAACAAAAGAAATAAAGACCCTTTATTACATTTCCCCCCCGAGCATTTAACAAAGTGGTATTTTGATGTTTTGAATTAAATTTTAATCAAAATTAGCAGCAGAAAGTAAGGTTAAGCTTAATTTTAAGTTTCTATCTATTAGAAACCATGTTCATTAAAATTTAAAGAAAGCAATTTGAAGCCAAATCCTGGAGAACAATAGAGAACATTATTGTCCAATTAGAATTCCTTGGGATTTTATTTACAATCAACACTATTTTATATCAGCTCAGTTTTCCTTCCCTGCTCAGCAGTATTTATTATTTTACAGTACTTCCTTGATATTCTCTTTTCATCTGCCTTTTTTCCTCCCACATTCATTTGAACTTTTGGACAACATGTCTGTTGTCATGTATAGTTAAGTACTGCTCTACAGCGAGCTCTCTGGGCCCTGAAAGGTTTCCTTTACTGTAAAAGGTTCTGCTATCCTGTGTAGGGCATGATCCAATAAAAAACACAACAAAACATATTTTTTGCCTTTTAACTTTAATCTTTCTGTGGCTGACATGTAGCACTGACTGTAGTGTTCAGCCTATTGCATCACACCGTTAGGTCTGTAAAACTACTACTATTATAATAAAATATGGATTTGTCTGAACATTCAGAAAAATCCATTAGAATTAGAATAGAAATAGATATGTGGCCTTATTTCTGTCTTAATCCTACAAACGTTTGCAAGGAAGATTTTTTTTCTAAATGTGGAGGCAAGAACTTTATCATTTTGCATGCTCATGTGGCTCTGATGCTCTCAGTGGTTGTATTGTGTATCTTTGTTAATACTTGTGCATTGTGCAAGGCTGCTCTTCACCATCTGCTTTTCTCCTTTGTACGGTACACTTGAATAAACTGCCAGTGACAACTCCAAAAATTTAAATTAATTCAAATCTACAACCTGTAGAGTAGATAAGAGTAACGAACTTAAAGCATGCAGACATTTATGTATTGATAAATACTGCACCATTCATTTATTGTGTCGGGAAATTTGTGCGATGCATGCTGTGAACATTGTGAAATGTGACTATACATATAAATTATTATGTAAACAGACTTATTTCTATTGCTCCTGATCTAGATTATTTTTCATATATATATATATATATATATCTTTTTTTTTTTTTTGTTGCTGTATCTTTCTTTTACTTTCTGCTTAACAACCAAATTAAGATGTTAAAAATTAATCTGATCCCGAGTCTTTACTCATCAGTATTCTACAAATGTATTTAAATGCAGGTGTTGTAATCTAACCCCAATTAAGTCAGAAGAAATTGAATTGAGATAAACCTGTGAATATTCTCATCCATCCAGGTCGTGGTTATCTCAAGGAAATTTCAATCAAACGCAACTGGACTTGGTAATTTATAATAATAATAATAATAATAATACATTTATTTTATATAGCGCCTTTCAAAACACCCAAGGACACTGCACAAATGAACAATTTAAAACATTGTCAACAATAATAATAGTAATAATAAAAATAAAGTAATAAAAGATAATAATCAAACAAAGCAGAACAACATTGATAAGGTGAGAGTGACTAGATGTCATAGGATCGTCTGAACAGGAGAGTTTTCAGTGTGGATTTAAAAAGTGGAAGAGAGTCGATGGTACGGAGATCAGGGGGGAGAGAGTTCCAGAGGCGGGGGGCGGAGCGGCAGAATGCTCGATGCCCCATAGTGACAAGGCGGGCAGGGGGGACAGAAAGATGGAGGGAAGAGGAGGAGCGGAGTGAGCGAACAGGAGTGGCGATGTGCAGGAGATCAGATATGTATGGGGGGGCCAATTTGTCTTGGAAGACGTTTCACCTCTCATCCAAGAGGCTTTAACTCGGATCCATTTTACTTTATACTAGTTTCAGCGTTTCCGTATCGGGAGAAATAGTTGTATTTATCATTACTACACTGCCACTTAGAGGAAACAAAGCGAAACTACACTGCTCAGTGTAGCATTTTGTTTGGTACTTTGCAGTTCTGAGTTTATCTCCTGTTACATTTCGAATTTTTGATGATTAGTTGTATACGAAATTGATTATTTTAACTGTGCCTGTGTAAATATCTAAAAAATCCATGAAGCAAAATAAACTTATGGTAATATAGTTCACTTATGTTCATTTAGTTTACCTAAAAGCTTGGGGTTTCTTAAATATACAAACCCTTACTGTTATGATGTTTTATGCAGAAAACTATTGTTTGGAGGATAATTGGTGTATGGTGAACGAATAAGTGTGTGTCTAAGTGCTGGGGTTTCCATGGAGGCCGTGAAGGCGGCACTGGGTCTGGGCCAGAACCAGAACCCGTGCTGTGGCTGATGGATCTCCTGCTGTTAGGGCGGGCCTTCTTGGTGCCGCTGCTACAGGGATACCAAGATGGAAATCCAGGGGCTTTCAGATGCCCAAAACATCCACTCTCAACATGGCGCCCTACACAGAACAACTCCGTCTGCACTTCGATCACCAGTGGCCTCGTTGGTTTCCATCGAAAATGAAGCAGACAGACCGCTGGAGCTGCCGGAGCCTCAGAGTGACAGCAACAACAACTGTAGGCCGAAGACGGCGCGCTTTCTCCTGCTGGGGGAAAATGGCAGCGAGACGGCTCGTTCTTCTGTCTACAAAGCAGTGTCCGCGTCCGAAGACAGAACGCTTCTGGGACTTCATCACATGATGAATGCGGAGAAAGAAAACGTGTTCAGCTCCCTGCTGGGCTCGCACGACTTTAACCGAGCAGAGTGGAGATATGAGGAGAACGGGGAGGTAATGCAAATGGCGCTGCCTCTGTTCGAAGGGGAGGCGGAAGCGGTGCCGCAGAGGCAGCTAGCGCTGTCCTCTCCGCCTTTACGACAGCAGCGTGAGGACTGCGCTTTAAAGCAGCCTCCCGGCGACAGCCCCGGTACTGCGGGTACTGCCTCTATGGGCAGCCGGAGCCTGTGGAGGAAACCCGACAGACAAACGCAGGAGTTATATGTTGTGTTTAACGCTGCCAGAGAGGATGGGGCGCTCACTGCGAGCCAAAGACGAGCGGAAGGTTCCTGCGACAGCGGGAGTAAAGTGAGAGGTAAGGAAGCGGAGTGCTGCGGCTCCATGGAGGCTGGTAGCGGCGCGGTCGCCTTCTCTCAGTCCGCCGACAGCCTGAGCTGTCCCGACGCACTAACTCCGAGGAGGACGGAGCATGTTTTCAGCTTATTGACCGAAAACCCCGCCGTGCTTACGGCCAGGCCAGCTGGCGACCATCACATCGTCGAAGATGTTGTTTTGACTAACAAATATGGCGATAAGATCTGTGGTCAGATCTGTACGGAGAAGGGCGACAGCAGGCTGCTCAGGCCGAGCCGACCCGACCACGGCGCTGCGCTCATCTCCGAGGCGGCCGAGATAGTGGAGGCTATTGAGAAATCCGTCTACGGCACAGAGTCAGCGGGGCTGCAGGACGATTCCCAGCCGGTCCCCTCCTCCACCTGCCCGCCGGCCTGTGAGACCTTTTCCGGAACCATTACCATAAACAACCAAAGCATCATTGTTACTATTGAGAATGGAGTCCTGACCCTGGCTGCCCCACCGGAGGGATATGTCCACAAAGAGGACGACATGGTCAGCTTAAAGGAACATCTAGGGATGAAAGACCACGAAGATATTGTTCTTCTCAATTATGATAGTGGGACAAAATCGATCGGGAAGATCAGCACCCTGGCAGTAGGCAGCTCCAATCAGCAGGAAGAGCCCAGACCTGGTCTGTCTGTCAGCGACTCTGAGCTGGCGCTGGTGGATGACTGCTCCCTGTCAGAGCTGGGTTCTTCATTGGACTCCTGTTCTGTGGTGAAGCAGGAAGCAGGGGTCCTGTGTGCGGTGACAGAGGCCGATCTGATCGCTCCATCACCAAAGGGCCCAGTGGGAGGCTGTGACAACGAAGACCTCAACTCCTTACCACTGATCCGATCGAAGAAAGACACTGTGGCTGTGTTTGCCTGCCCAGAACCCGCTTGCTCTTCTACATTTGACTCTCGGCAGAAACTCAAGGTGCACCTACTAAACCACGCGGGAGAACCACGGCCCTATCAATGCAAAGTGGAAGGCTGCGGCTGGGCCTTCGCCACCTCCTACAAACTAAAGCGCCACCTTCAGTCTCACGATAAGCAGCGGCCGCATACCTGTGAGTTTGAAGGCTGCGGCCGGAGGTTCACCACGGTCTATAACCTAAAGGCTCACATCAAAGTCCACGAGCAGGACAACGCCTTCATCTGCGAGGTGTGCAACGACAAGTTCCGCAGCGCCACGCGCCTCACTAATCACCAGAGGGTCCACTTTGCTCCACAGAGACCCCACAAGTGTGAATTCCCAGGTAGGTTGGGCTTGTCTGAGGTGTCCATCCTCTGCTCTGCACATGAAGGTCATTTATGTTGAATCGGTTTCCACAAATGCCTCTAAAGAATCCAGGGGGAAAAGAATCTGTTCCACAAGTTTGCATTAGTCATTTTACATAAAGGTTCCGATATATACATACACTCCCTCCCTCTGATATTTGGATCAAATGTTCCTCAGCAAATAGGAGCACCAGCTTCATCATATTGCTGACATGGTTCTGGCTGAATATCTGAACATCCTTACCGCCTGTGCTAGAGTTAATTTAGACTGGTTGTGCTGATTTCCAGTGGGCTTCAGGGTCATTGTCCCACTTAATGCAGGTGATAGTCATTGACGGTTGGGGACAGAACTGGACCCTCCAACTATCAAATTAATATCAATAATATTTTCATCAAAAAAAGTTCTGTTAATCAATTATATGTAAAGCTTTTTATTTTCCTTCCCAACCGTCCTTGCAGTAGTCGTGAATAACTCCACATCCCAAACAGAAAATGTTCTGGCACTAGCTCTGAGTTCATTAAGATGCTTTAGTAGAGTTTAAAATGTGCAGCCTCAACCTGTCCCTCTGCTCTGGGTCAGGCAGCCTCCATCACTATGATCTAAAGAAGCGTTACCTGGTCCGTCACCTGAGGAACACCCAGCTCGGCCTCTCTGCTGTGTCCGCTGGTCTAATGGCGCTACAAACTCAGCAGTTTCTGTCAGAGAGCGGGTGTGTATCTTTGGTGGAAGTTAGAACTAGAATAAATCCAGTAGGCAATGTGTGGAAGCTGATATATTTGAATGCGCTACATTGCTTCATAACTGGCTCTGGTTTGACCTTCCTACTAGGCCTGTCCTCACTGCTGCTGACAGGTTCTGGGCTGGAGGTGAGCAGCTATGGATGAAAGCAAGATGCTGCTGGAGAACCTCAGCTGCTAATGGAAAGTTGGGGCCATGATGTTTGGGCTCACATCGAGACATGTCACAAGCAGAAGCCTGAAATATGAACAGTTACACTGTTGCATGTATGGAAAGGCAAAAGTTCCACAAATTAATTCTATCCATCTATGGCAGAGAGGTGAATTAGGCAAGGCAATTTTTTATATAGCACACTTTCCACACAAGGCAATTCAAGGTGCTTTATATGATTCAGTGGTAAAGAAACCAAATGTATGACAAAAGTGTGAAAATTAAAACAGAATCACCAAAAGAAAACATTTAGGAATTGAAGCATAAAAGAATATATATATATAAACTTATGAAAATTAAAAACAGATAAACATGAGAATCAATTACTGAAAACATTTAGCGACTTATTCAAACCAATAAGAGTAATTAAAGAATAAAAGCAAAATCATCAGTTACTCTTAAGCAAGCCTAAATAGATACATATTTATTTTAGACTTAAAGGGGTTCAGTGACCTTAGGGTTGGACGATAATTAATAGCAGTATATATAGATCGATAGACATGTGGTGCGATTGGAAAAAAAAAAGGGGTCAACAAAGTTCGATAGAAAAGAAAAAGTTTCCATTCATTTTTTCATTATATCAGGTAGCTTAACAGTCATTACTTAATCCAAACAAATCATTAACAATGACCCATTCAGCTCTGTCAGCCATCCCTCTCCTTTCAAACCACAAAAAGGAGGAAACGATTTGAGCTGAAACAGAATTTTTTTGTTAGTCTCTAATGCTGCATTCAGACCAAGCCCATGCGTCAGCGTTGGCTCCGTCAACTTCACTTGCGTTACATGCAGCAACGCAGAAGTTAAGCTAGTTTAACTTTTGACAGACCTAACGCAGTGCGGCAACCAATGAGAGAGCGTCTCACTGTAGTGATGTCACTATACACGAATCTTGAATGAAGCACGGGTCCAGGGAAAACATTTTCAACAAACACAGATTTCAAAAATCTGAAATAACACTTACCGAAGGAACAGAAAACGTTTAGTTGGGGTCCTGGTAGGAGATTTGAGCTCCGATGCGGCCGAGGAGTTCGTAAAATTAGGCGCGGGACAGACGGAAGTAGCACTGAAAGCGAACCTCATCCATAAGCAGCTCCTGGAGCAAATGGTTAAACTCCCCAAACTTAGAACACATCTGAATAATGGGCCCTGATGCACCCGATGTCAATGTTGTCTAGCTTTATCTAGCTAATAAAGCCAAGCCACTCTCTCGTTACAATCCACCATAGTGCAGAACGTATGGCAACCGAGGAAGCCCCGCCCATGCGTTGTTTTTTCCTCAGAAGCAGGAAGCCAAATAGTACATACGTCAAACTTCATCCGATGAATGCGTTGCCTGACGCAGACCAAATGTGCGGTGTGAATGCACCATTAGTGAACCATCGCTGTAACTTTGCCAGGGTCAGATGTCACAGCAAGGCAGCAGCGGATGAAGTTGTTCTGGATAAATGTTAGTCGCTCAGGTTGCTAACAACACCTGTGGCTGCGCGCTAAGCTGTGGTCGGTGCTAACAACGCTGTGGCGTGCTAAAACTCCTGTGGTGCGTGCTAACAACACCTGTGGCTCGCGCTGCTAACAACGCCTGTGGCTCGCGCTGCTAACAACGCCTGTGGCTCGCGCTGCTAACAACTCCTGTGGCTCGCGCTGCTAACAACTCCTGTGGCTCGCGCTGCTAACAACGCCTGTGGCTCGCGCTGCTAACAACGCCTGTGGCTCGCGCTGCTAACAACGCCTGTGGCTCGCGCTGCTAACAACGCCTGTGGCTCGCGCTGCTAACAACGCCTGTGGCTCGCGCTGCTAACAACGCCTGTGGCTCGCGCTGCTAACAACGCCTGTGGCTCGCGCTGCTAACAACGCCTGTGGCTCGCGCTGCTAACAACTCCTGTGGCTCGCGCTGCTAACAACACCTGTGGCTCGCGCTGCTAACAACGCCTGTGGCTCGCGCTGCTAACAACACCTGTGGCTCGCGCTGCTAACGCCTGTGGCTCGCGCTGCTAACAACGCCTGTGGCTCGCGCTGCTAACAACGCCTGTGGCTCGCGCTGCTAACAACTCCTGTGGCTCGCGCTGCTAACAACTCCTGTGGCTCGCGCTGCTAACAACGCCTGTGGCTCGCGCTGCTAACAACTCCTGTGGCTCGCGCTGCTAACACCTGTGGCTCGCGCTGCTAACAACGCCTGTGGCTCGCGCTGCTAACAACTCCTGTGGCTCGCGCTGCTAACAACGCCTGTGGCTCGCGTGCTAAAACTCCTGTGGCGGCTGCTAACAACGCTGTGGCTCGCGCTGCTAACAACGCCTGTGCTCGCGCTGTACAACGCCTGTGGCTCGCGCTGCTAACAACGCCTGTGGCTCGCGCTGCTAACAACGCCTGTGGCTCGCGCTGCTAACAACGCCTGTGGCTCGCGCTGCTAACAACGCCTGTGGCTCGCGCTGCTAACAACCCTGTGGCTCGCGCTGCTAACAACGCCTGTGGCTCGCGCTGCTAACAACGCCTGTGGCTCGCGCTGCTAACAACGCCTGTGGCTCGCGCTGCTAACAACGCCTGTGGCTCGCGCTGCTAACAACGCCTGTGGCTCGCGCTGCTAACAACGCCTGTGGCTCGCGCTGCTAACATCTGTTGCTTTTAAAATGTTCCCTCGGTTCTGCTCCCGGTCCTCGGCAGCGAAAAACGTTGTAAAAAAACACTACAGAGTTGGATAGACCAGCCGGCTTTAGCTCCCAGTGACTAACCTACAGTGTTCTGGGATCTGTCTATACTCTGATGACTAGCTGGTTAGCTTTAGCCAACAGCTGAACCAGAGCTGATGAGATGAGCTTTATTGACAAACTAAACCAAAGGTTTCAGCCATTAATATTATAAAGTGTATTAAAATGTTTAAATGATTAAAAAGCATCAAGACAAGCCTTTAATTTGAATTACTAACATAATTAAATATATATATATATAAATATATAATATAATGGTTTGTATTTACTGATGTTACTCAGGTCTCTTGATTTGTTTCTGTGTTACAAATTTAGTTATGATAAAAAGTGTTTGAAAAATTAATCATTTAACTTCTTAGTTAAAATTAGTTAATTGAAGAATAACAAATCACTAGGGAGGCACTTAAAATATAGATATTTTACATTTTGTGATGTATATCAATATCGATCAATATGACTATTCCTTTATGGATATGCTCTTTTTCTATATCATCCAGCCCTAAGTGACCATCATCCTAGTCTCCACTAAACAGTAGGGATGTAAGAAAATATTGATACACCAATATATTGCGATATTTGTTACAATACTGTATCGATATTCAATAGCAAAATATATATATAATTTTTTAACAATTTGAATGCAACCATTAATGATGACAGCAATTTTCGTGTTAAAATTAAAAGTATAACTGGTAGTTTGTGGCTGTTTTCACCTTCTTCGTTCCTGTGGATCAACTAGATCTGGTAATAAAACTGGATGTCATTTAGGAAACGGGTTGGAGTGTTTAGGATGCTGGGACACTTAGACACCTAAATTTAAATGTAGTTTGAAAAATCATGATATATAGTCTTCCTCATGGTATGGCAATATACCGTATCGTCCATTTTGTATGGTAATACATATGGTATCGCCTGGTTCTTGCCAATACACATCCCTGCTAAACAGTCTGACCAGAAAGCTGAAGGTTTTCCCCTTGATACCACAAAACTTTTCCATAACAGTTATCTGGAATGTTGCTTTAAAAGCAGTAGATTTCATTTGGTCCTGAAGGTGTTCAGTCCATGTGAACTTTGCGTTGGACAATGACACAAATGTTCCAGCATCTTCCAGTTCATTCAGGGACATTTTGGTTTGGATGATAAAAAATGGAACATAAGTTTGTGAAACAGGAGATTGTTCCCAGACGCACAGACACTGGTTTAGGAAGGCTTTCTGGATGGCCTACCCAAAGCCTGGAACTCTGTCTCACTGGAAATGTCAGGACTATATTCATTAATTCAGGATGATGCTAGAACTTTGCTCTTGGCTACAGGATGGACTTTAGGATTTCACTGCATCTTTCTGAGGGACATTCCCCCAAATATAAGTGAGCGATATGTAAATATTTAAGCTTGTGTGTAAATGAAAGGAAAACCTGCTGAGATTACATGAATTGGTTCTGATGAGGAGTAAAGTGGAGCATCAGAAATACAACAGAAAAGCAGAATATTTGACCTCACAAATGCTGTCCTCCTCTGTACAGGCTGTGAGAAAACCTTCATCACCTTCAGTGCCCTCTTCTCGCACAATCGGACTCACTTCAGAGAAACAGGCCAGTTCCCATGTACCTACCCAGGCTGTGACAAGATGTACGACAAAGCCTGTCGCCTCAAGATTCACATGAGAAGTCACACAGGTAAGTTGTCAGAAGGTGTGATCTGTAGTATTACATATCCACCTGTGTGTTGATCCTACTGGGAAAATAAAGATGGCAAATTTTGCACCATATGAGCCACTGCTTTCAGTCACAGGAGGAAATGGAAAATGGAAAAACAAATTGGACCTTTGTTTTTTTTCAAATGAATGCTGCACGTTTCTGTTCACATGTGAGCTGGATCACTGGGATGGAAGAGTGTGCTTCTTTAAATGGATACAATTCACAATACAATGAATATCAGTCTAGAATGTTTCTATCAAAGGTAATCTGTAGCGACAGTGGAGAGCAAAATTTCCTGTTTAACTGGAGAACAAGACAGAGCAGAGACACAGAAAGAACCGATGGAAGAGTACTTTCTATATTAAAGAAAGTAAAAAGTTGATAAGAGAAGAGGGAGGATGTTTAGTTACTGGCAGCATCACTCCTGGATGGGATGTTTCTAGTTTTAGCAATATTCTGGAGGTGAAATAAAACCTAGAAACCTGTTTAATATAGGTTAGGTCTTGGTTTAAAAAAACAAAAAAAAACATTTCATTAAACAGTGGTTTAATAGGGCTCCAATCTCCAATCCAATTCTTTTCTTTTTTCACTTTGTTCCTTGACTGTACCGAAAATGAACCGAACTGTATGAACCAGACCATCAATTTGTGAAGGACTAGAGATCAAACTGCTGGTTATGGTTATCAAAAAAGGACAGTCGTGTTGTTGTTTCTTCACACTTGATGGCAAATAAAGACTTTACCTGGTTTATTTAATTTGATCCTGTTGCTGTCCTTTCTACAGGTGAGAGACCCTTTGTGTGCGACTCAGAGGGTTGTGGTTGGTCTTTCACCAGCATGTCCAAGTTGCTCCGTCATAAACGGTAAGAGCTTCCTGGTCTGAACAGACGGATCCTCCATGAAATAATGAAATAATGCTTGGCCCTATTTTTACCAGGAAACACGATGATGACCGTCGCTTTGTCTGTCCAGAGGAGGGATGTGGGAAGTCTTTCACCAGGGCAGAGCACCTGAAGGGCCACAGTATTACCCACCTGGGCACCAAACCCTTTCAGTGCCATGCAGAAGGTCCGTTTATGCTTTTAGATCCATCTCTTATGACAGACCATGGGACTGAAAATAGAGCAGGAATTGTGTGCTTTGAATTCTCCACCTCTGCCCAGTGACGTACAGTGGTAGGACGGTAGTGATGATAACCATAGTTTCTTCTTCTTGTCCTCAGGCTGTTACGCCAAATTCTCAGCACGCAGCAGCTTATACATCCACTCCAAGAAGCATAGACAGGATGCCAGCACCCTGAGAACCCGCTGTCCTGTAGCCAATTGTTCCAAGCATTTCTCCTCCCGCAGCAACCTGAAGAGCCACATGCTCAAACACCACCACCTCAGTGCTGGTTAGTAAACCAAACGGGTGTAGTTTAACAAAACTGGTGATTGAACGTGATTAAACCTTATTGTCCCAAGGGAAATGGGTTTTGGGCTTGTAGTGCCAGGGGTACAAGATTAAAATACTATACATATAATTATGGCAAATCAACTATGATTTAGTACAATACTAAAAGCAGCAGCAGTAGGACAACAGTCGTCACATATGCACAACCCACCCAGAGATTACCAGCAGTCGTTTACAGTAGCAAGGCTCCACTTAACAATCATATTAACCCTCCTATGCTTGAAACCGGAACAGAATTCATCCCAACATTTATGCTTTTAATACAGCAATGCTCCTTCAAAATCATCTGTGTTTATGAAGGAGTTTCTAAATCGATTAGCTTTCTACCTCACAGCTCGGTAGCGCCTCCCTGATGGCAGGAGGTCATACTCTTCTTTAGAATGCTTTTAGCCTGCGGCGGAACAGAGAAGGATGCTCAGCTCTCACCAATTGTGGCTTTACATACATCAGTAAGCAAGACAAACCGAGCTACCTTTCCATATCTGACTCAACTTTCCAACACTGCTTCATAAAAAGAAGACAATATTTTTGTTCTTACCGCAACCAAGAAATGGCTAACGTGAGCCAGTCAGTGTCTGTACAGGTATGTTAACCCAATGGCAAACGCCACACATGTAGCTTCAAATGAGCTTTATTGTAAAGTACGTGCTTCTCTGGGAGACATATGGCTATCGGGACCTTTTGGTCAAATTATCCTGAAGTTCCAGTAGTGGAAAAACGTCTATAGCTGAGATTTCCAGAAGGTTCCAGTTAAAATCTCAAAGCTGCTCTGTTTGCTTTCCGTTTAGCTTCCTGCTGAAACTCTGGCTCTTCTGCATCCTGAATGAACTGCAGTAGATTTACATGTTCTTCTTTTTTCCCCTCTGTCTGCAGATGTTCTCAGCCAGATGGAGACCACACCCACCCTGACTCCCAGCAGTGAGCTCACCAGCCCCACCCCAGCATCAGTCTCTGGGCCTGGTGTTGGTGGGACAGAGCAGCTGTCCAGCCTGGACCTCAGCTCTCTGTTCTCCTCGGTCCCTGGAGGCACTGCGCCTACCGCCGGCATGGAGGTGGGAATCCCTGTGGCTGGAAGCGCCTCCAACGGCTCCTTCACCATGGACCTGTCTCTGGTCAGCTCCGGGATTCTCACCATCGACCCGACCTCAGTAGCTGCCACACTTGTTACCAGCACTGGCAGCACATTGGCAAAGCCTCTGGACCCGCTCGTCATGGCGACAGGTGCTGACATGACGCACCAACACGGACTGGAGGGGACTGTGGGGGATGTTCTCCCCCCACAAGGAACTCTGAACCTGGATGATGTGCAGACGGTGACGCCAGAGGCTCTAGGAACCCTGGCAGCCCTGACCATGCAGGGAGCTGGACCCCCGGTGGTTCCAGCTATGCAGCACCCACTGGGCCCCTCCAGCCTGGCTGTGGAGCCCTCTGCTGGCCTGGCTGTGGCCCCTGTCTCTGAGCTGTTGGCCTCACCCTCCAAGGTGGTGGAGGTAGGAGTGCAGGGAAGTGCAGGTCATCTGCTGGGCTGTGTTGAGGTTCTGGGTCCTCAGGAAGGAGGGAAAGTTCTCCCTCCTCAGTTTGTTTTCCCCAGCAGCAGCAGCAGCTTCAGTCCTCAGAAGGAGCTGGACCTGGATGCGTCTCCAAGCAGCTTCCTGGTGAGAACAAACATGCTTTCATTGTTTCTAAACATCAACATGTAATTATTATTTCATATTTCTGTTGGAAGCATTTATTCTCAACTAAGTCTGAAGAATGTTCTCCTCCATAGGACAGTGGAGGCTCCGCCCGCACCGACTATAGAGCCATCCAGCTGGCCAAGAAGAAGAAGCAGAGAGGTTCTTCAGCCACACCTGGTAATCATTCCCCCCCCCCCCCCCCCCCCTATGGAACTGAGTTATTGGTAACTTGAGTCAGGAGTCCTCGGTGAAATTGCCCCCTGCTGGCAGACTAATGCCAGTACATGCCTACTGCCCTTTCTACAGTTTGCATGAGAGTGATTAAGCTTAATAAACACTTGTCATATTAAAAGAGAACATTTTGACACGAAACAATCTTTCACTGAAATAAAATCCAAAATCAGCTGCAGGGATTGGTCCAACTCTAACACACAGATCCATTTTCCTCCATATTCCAGGATCTTTAAGCTCATGCCACAAGAAAACTAAAGCATCAAAGGTTGCCGTGACGTCGTCTGGCGGCCGTTACAGTGATGGAGCCGTAGCAGCCAGCGGGGGGCTGACCCTGCGGGACCCCGTAACAGGGACTCAGTACGTCCAAATCCAGCTGCTGCAGGTGAGATTCAGCAGCAGGAAAGTAAAGCAGTGAACTACTCTCCACCTGGTTTTCTAGCATAAACTCTTTTTCTCACTTTTTTCTTTCTTCCTTATTGTTTTTTAGTTTTAATATGCAGAAAATTTTTACAAAACAAGATTACCCTTCAGTAACATTAATAACTTGGAAAAAATTAGGAGTTTTGTGAAGAAAAAGCGAAAACTAAAGCAGTAAGTCTGCATTAAAAACGCCCTCCTCTGTAACAGCTCTGCTAATACCCAGATAGTTCCTGATGTCATCCTCTTCTTTCTGCATTTCCAACCTTAGTGTTGGTGAGAGGGGGGGGGTCAGTATGTCCACCATGTCACAGAGCTAGCATCAAACTCCCCAGGCTAGGAGTCAGCTTTCATTAGTGATACCGGTACGGGTTTAAAGCGTCAGTAAAGGGTTAATAAATGATACACCAGGGAGCTCATTTTGGGTTTGGTCTTGTTGCACTAAATCTCTTTGCATTGCACCATTTATTCTAAGAAAAGTAGATGGAACTGCATCATGAGAGAAAGGCGAATCCAATCTTTTTTGATTCTGATTGTTGGACATGCTAACTGATATTTGATTTTAGCTTTTTGCAGGTTTCTCACACTAAGATGTTTCTGAGACAGCACACGCAAACACAACATGCGCTTTTTAAATGAGTGTTTTTATCTATGAGGGAGAGAAAAATCCCAGCCTACATGGCTCTGTGTCGCAGTGATACTTGGAGTCTCTTTTTAATAGATTAGATTTTTGTCGACTCTTCTACTGCTTTATCATAATATTGATCAAAGTGAAACAGTCAAGTTTATCGCTAGAAGATTCTATGATCAGGCCAGAAATCAGAGATGAGATGATCCTATTGGTCCAGTCATGAGCCGAGGCTCCATGATGCTCAATTCGCTCTATTTCACCATCAACTGGTTAATACACATAAAAAGGTTAGAATGATGTAATGATGGGACTGCTGTGTGAATCTTCAAATGAATGATGTTCTTGGTGTTGATATAAGAATTCTGATTCTGATCTGCAATATTTTTTCCCTTCATCTATCTGTGTGTGTCTGCAGGACGATCCAGCCAGTGATGGTGACCTGGCCTTCCAGCTGAGCTCCCAGCCTTCCAGCTCTGACTCTCAGCTCACCGTTGACCTACCTGTTAACATCTTACAGGTGAGTTCACTTAGTCCACCTGCTTCAGTGCAGATCCATTTATTTTCCCAGAGCTGACCTTGCAGCTTCCTCTAAACTCTGGATACGTCTGCTTTGGGCTGTACTTCACAGAAAATGTTTGTGATGAAATCCTGATTTTTAATAATTTAATGTTTCAGTTTTGGTTTCATAAATGCGTCACCTTATGGTTCAGAAATATAAAATCCACTCAGTGCCAGGGGGAGTGGGGCTAGTGTCTATTTGCATCAGCAATAACATGGAGACAGACAGGAGACGGGACAAACAACCATGGACACACGCTCACTTCTAAGGATGATTTAGGCTGCATTCACACCAGGCCGGTTTAGTCCACTTGAAATGAACTCTAGTTCATTTACAGAGAAAGTCCGTTTATTTTGGGGAGGTTTTAATGGGAAACCAAACTCTGTTTTGGACCAAACAAACAAACTCTATTCCATCAGTTCTATTGCATGTGTTAATGGCAAATGGACAGGGGTCGCACCAAAAACAGGAAGCGGACTGTTGTAAAGGGCATCCTGGGTAAATAAAATCTACAGAACCACTAATGCTGGATGTTGTACATACCTTGCTCTATATCTGTATAAGGAGAAGGTGTGTGCTGGAAGTTGAATGTGGATGGTCCTACTCATAGCACACTGCCTCATGTTCTCCATAGTCCTCCGCCTCATTCTGTACATCCTGGGTTACTGCCCTTTATAGACCAGCTGGTAGACGCAGAGCAAACATTAGGAATGCTTCCTATTTGTGTTTGGGGTGTTTATTAAGACAGCAGTGACCCAAAAGGATGAAAGTAGTGACATTTCCATAATATGTCCTCTTTTAGTATGCTAGAGGATCTGTGATGATATGGATTATTATTATTGTTATTAAAGGGATAGTTTGGTTTTTCTTTCAACCTGAGTCCTCATTCCTTGCATTATGGTCATTTGCTCACCAGACAAGTTTGGAGCCACTTGGAGTCCTTTGGGAGAAGTTTAGATCTATTGATGATTAGTGTATATCTATATAATATATATAGGTTTGATTTTTCAATAATTTCCTGTGAGGTCTTGCTGCTTTAAAGAAAGCTGGATCTATCGTCAGACTTTGTGCTCAGAGGGATGATGGTTCTGCAGTGTTCTACTCCTCAGAACTTAGATGTTTCTGTTTTAATGCAGGAACCATCGGTGATGACTGAGGAGGACAATGGTTCTGATAACTCCCAGTTCACAGGAAGCACTATCAACCTCCAGGACCTGGAATAACGTCTGAGATCTCACTGGAACCTGTTACTGTCCACAACACACCCACAGTCCACTCAACTATTGCCTTGGACTTTGAAATCCTTTTTGGATTTGTGCTTCATGTACTCACCTGATTGGTCGGAGATTTTCCACAGATAATGCACCTTTAGATGACAACACAAGGTTTCTATGTTGGAAGGAAGTGTGTTTGTAAAGTCTAGTTTGTACCAAAATGAAAAGCTGAGAGAACCGTTGTCAATCATCCAAGGTTTCCCATCCTGGTCCTGGTCCTGTGGATTCTGGGGTTCAAACACGTGTGTCCTCCATAAAGTGCCACATCATATTCATGTCTAAGCTCCAGTGGCCTTACAGACACCTCCTCTGCTTTTCTTCCCATTTTCACTTAAGTCTCAGATTTATTTTGTCATGACATCAGCTGTCTGTTAAACATGCCTGTTCATGTTTTATGTAAAGTGTAATGAGATTGAATGCCTTTTTTGAATAATTTTGTTTATTTATTAATATTGGGTTTACAGAATGGCTGAGCCAGACCCTGATGGATTAAAGAATCAAAGCACAATCTGAGCGCTGCTATGGCATCTTGATTTAACCTCAGTGAACAGGAAAACGCTCCAAAAAGAAGGCAGATCTTTCTTTAATGTTCCGTATTTCTGAGGATGATTGGGTTTAGCCAGCTGGCACATTAGCACATCACACCACAGTGGTTCATAGGAAACTACCTGATCACCTTCTCTTAGATTTTCTTGTATTTGTTTGAAGCCAATTCACAACAAAAATCCTCCTAAAGCACATTACAGATAAACTGATCCAGGACTGTGGAGGCGAACATTTCTGTCTCTGGGAAAGAAAATGATTTAATTACAGTCAGATACAATGAACCTTGTTTTACTCATTGTGCAAAAGCTAACAGATTCTAGATCTGAGCTTTGACTTGACCTGGTATTTCTCAGCCAGTACTCTGTGGATTTACAGGTATGGTTTGCTTTGCAGGGTCCAGTTAAGCTTCAGCTTTTATTTTTCCCCATTACCACCATGACGAACAGTCACCTCAGTAACTGCTGAGTGTAAAAGCCTCTCTGATCTTCCCAGGTTGCATGTGACAGATACAAGGCCACACAAAACACTATTCCTAAATGAATAAAAAATCTGCAGCATAATCCAGAAAAAATGTACGTTTAAATAATCACAAACAGTAATTTAGCTAGTTTCACTCTTGTACCTTTTATCCCATCAGGTGTATACAGTGGGGCAAAAAGTATTTGGCACCCACCGATGGTGCAGTTTGTTCAACTTAAAAAGATGAGAGGTCTGTAACGTTTATTATAGGTACACTACAAATATGAGAGATGATGTAAAACAAATCCAGGAAATCACACTGTATGAACTTAAAGAATGTATTTGTATAATGTTGCAGAAAATAAGTATTCCTTCATCCACTATTTACCTGTATTAAAGGTACCTGTCCATATTTTCAGTCAGACTCCACCTTATAGCCAAAGCCAGAGAGCTGTCCAAGGATACCAGGGGGAAGATTGTACACCTGCACAAGACTGGGCTGAGCCAGTCTACAATAGGAAAGCAGCTTGCTGAGAAGAGATGAACTGTTGGAGCAAATGTTAGAAATTTTAAGAAATACAAACTCACTGACAATCACCCTTGACATGGGCTACCATGGAAGTTCTCATCCCATGGGGTACGGATGATGAGAACGGTGGTGAGGAAATGGCTAATCAAATTAATAGCTCGTTAGCAGGTCCTTGCCAAACTCGATGACATGCTGCAGAGGTGATTCAATTATTAGCAGGGCTGCAGCCTTCTGGACAGTAGCTCTCTTTAGGACCAGGGTTGGAGACCCCTCCCATACTCAACTGTGAAGCATGGGGGTGGGAACATTATGCTCATGGGCTGCTTTTCTGCAAAGGGGGCAGGAATGACTGATCAGTTCAAGGAAATGTTTAACGGGGCCACATATGGTGAGATTTTTTGTTTTCAAAAACCTTCCATCACTGAAGATGAAACAGCTGGATCTCCCAGCATGATCCCAAACACACCCCTGGTAAACGAAGGAGTGACAAGGCAATTTTATTTGTATCGCACACTTTCAACACGAGGCAATTCCAGGTGCTTTACATGATTACAAAATGTGAAGATTAAAACAGAATCACTTAAGGAAAGCAAAAACATAGACCAACATTTAGGATTTTTATTAAAAACTATTTAGCATAAAAACATTTAATAGTATTGGCAATAATGGTATCAGCCACTCTTAAGCAAGTCTAAATAGTTAAGTTTTTAGTGGTTTCAAGGTTTTCAAAAGGTCTTTCACAGCTGAAGTGTACCTATGATTAAAATGACAGACCTCTCACCTCTAAGTAGGACAACTTCCCCAATCTGTGGCTGCCAAATACTTTTTTTGCCCCGCTTTTAATTTCTCCCACCTTCAGGCAGAAATAGGCTGGAATTCCTGTGGCGGCGTTTCATTTGTTGAATTTAAAAAGGAATGAATGGACTGATCAGCTCCATGCTGCCTAATTAGGTTCCATTATGGATCTCTCCAAACCCATGACTTTATGCATTAAAAGTCAGAATTGTAGCAGTCCTTTTGAGGGACCTGTGTCCAACATTCTCACTCTTTAGTAAACTTCCTGACTGGTTCCAAGGTCAGCTCATTGACTGGTGTAAAACATCCTGGCTTTCCTGAGCCTGTTCCCCTGTACGTTTTACTAAATAAATGGGGAATATGCTGCAAATGTTTTTTTTAGGGCTGTAGTTCTTGTAAACTGATTTAAAGACATTCCAATTATTTTGCTGTTTTTTTTCTTTTCACATTCTAGCCAAATTATCTTGAGCAGTCACAACTGAAGCTATAAAATGAACAGAAAAACCTGAGCAGTTATGAAACAGTGGTTTTTGTTGACCTGATATGAACCTGAACCCCGTCGAATAAAGAGAGCCTCATTATACCACTTGAAATGGTCAATATTTATGTGTGGACATTTTCTCAATAAGTCTTTGGACTGATTGGGTGCAGCATGTAGGCAGTTGGGTGTCAGCTCCCTTTTCTCCACTATCTGTGATGTTACAATCAGTTTGACATTGTTTTAGGTGAGTAACTCAGTGCAGTGCAGGTTGTACAGCTTATCGCTGATGGAAAATGTGACATAAAGTTTTGGTTCGCTCCATTGTTATTTCTCCACTGCATCAGTATTAGAAAGCTGAATGTTTCCAAACCATTAAGTGATAGCTGGGGAAAATGTGGTGTCCCTTTTAAAGCTGCGCTACAGACTGCTTTGGTCACATACTTCCTCACTTAAACATTATGGTTATGGTATAAAGTAAGGCTTTTATATATGTACTCCACTGGCAGTGCGGTACTCCTAATACATAGGCATGTCTACGTCTGCAAAGAGGTCAGGAAGACTTTAAGCAACAGCAGGGCCGGCCCAAAGTCTTATGGGGCCTTAAGCAGATTTTAACTCAGGGTACCCACTTTCTATTAAGACCACTACCCACAATAACAGCGTTTCAATCAAGATTTCTAAAAGTCAATCAGAGGTAATTATTAATATAAGCTGAGAAAATCTGAAGCTCAAACAAAATAGAAAGGCTAAACTAAAGCATCAGGTTGTAATAATGGTAACATAATCAAACCATGAATGTTAAAAAGTAATTTTATTTTAATTCAAATATTTAAATATAATTTCAGAAAATGTGTAAAAGGTACAGTATATACATTTTTATTCCTTTAAATGTATTTGATTTAAATATTTTTGCAGCATTATTTAAATTTTTTTTAATAAAAATAGAATTTTGATTAAACAAATGTATTAAATAATTAGTTACAAAGATGCTTGCCAAGTTACTACACAAAAATGTAAACAATTGAACATTTTTAGATAATCTACACTGAAACAGAACTAAATCAAATGAGGTTCACATTTTCATAAATTTTAACATCTGTAGTCTGTTCAATTTCAGCATATACGGGTGGCCCCGGATGAGTTGGGGGCCCCCTATGCAATCGCTGAGTTCGCTTATGTCTTGGGCCAGCTCTGGGCAACAGTGTTCTTGCAAACGTGGCCGTTGTGGAGTCGAACGGAGCCGACCCAGGCCGGCCGGGGTTATCCAAATGTGGAAGCGCTACCAGTGGGACTTCCCAAATAACAAGATCATCAATGAGTTTGACCCTTTGTGGAAAAAGTCTTCCTCCTCTGTGGCTAATTAGCAGATCAATAGTTTCTGGATGTTTTATTTTTTCCAAGTTTGCTTCTCCTAAGATTTAATATGGAGCACTTAAATAAAAAACTTTATTTAAAAAAAAAAAAGCCTCCACAAAGCATTTAGTGGGGTGCAGAATGAAAGTACATTTCCTTAAAAATATATTTTTAAATTAAAATGGAATAAAATTCAAATTTTGACAGGCATGACGGTGCTGTTATGTTTACATCTAGCAGCCGGTAGCGGCACTTGGAAAATGATGGAGTTGGCAGGTCAAGCAGCTGCCTCAGAGCTTTGGAGATGTTATCCGTCTCAGGAAAGGAGTGACTGCAGAAGAACAGAAACCAGAGTAGTTTTAGGTAAGGCCTACACTAGATGGACCCACATCAAAGATTCCCAGAGCATCAAACATATGCGGAAACCACAATTTTCCTACTGGATCTGTAAGCTAACTCACCAGCTAACTTGGCTAATGTTAGCTGACAGTTAAACTTCTCTAGGATACATACCTCACTAGACATGGTTCAGGCTGGTCACTGGATGCAATGGTAGCGAACCGGGAAACCCAACAGCTGGAATTATTTTTCTGTTATTGCAGCTACAACTTAGACACACTAGATGTTGCTATCGTGTTCATGTTCCATATCCACCCTTTAAAACGCAGTACTTGTACTATCTAGGTTTTAGTTTTAACAAATGCTATTTAGTTTGTTCTCTATCTTTCTTGGTGCAACTGACTGTATGGGTGTAAAATTGCCCGTATTATTGATGAATACTGAAACTAAATGCCACACAGGGATTTCACTGTATTTGTGTGAATGGTTTATATTAGTGTTTCTGCTTTGCTAAAACACTGAACTCAATCCTCTAAACCAAATTCTCGGCCTAAACTCATTTTTCAAATCATACACTGATTTGTCAGAAAAAATAGCTTTCATCTATTACAGACAGCAACTCACAATCCAACATTCACAGTAGGCGGGAGGTGAATTTTTATATTATATATATGTATAATATATATATATATATACATATCCATTCATTCATTTTTTAAATCAAGGGGTCGTGGGGGTGCTGGTGCCTATCTCCAGCTGTCAACAGGTGAAAGGCAGGGCATACCCTGGGGAGGCCGCAACAGCTCTGGTGGACATCCCTGCTGTCAGCATGCCAACTGCACATGCCCTCAAATCTTGGAACATCTGTAGCATTATGCTGTTTGATATAACTGAACATTTCAGAGTGGCCTTTAATTGCAACACCCCCTGCTGGCACCCACTATACTCCTATTCGCAGCCTGTGGTGCTAGTGTGCGCCCGCTGGTGCATTCTTGCGCTGGTGCGGGCCACTATAATATCATGGCAGACGTACTGTTTGAGGAGGCCTCAGGACATCAGGCTTCTGGCTTCTCTTAAGTCAGCATTGGGCGTAAACGTGCGTGAAAGCATTCACATGACCGGAAGCATGTCCTCCCACGGGGTTGCCCAGGATGAGGTACCCAGCTCTGCTAAGTGCCTTTCCCCAGCTCGTTTGGTGGAGAGTGGTAACATTGAGTCGCTCCAGATCCTCTCTGCTCTCCAGGCTCTATCACGGAGGATGGACAGGCTGGAAGGTCACCAAGACGTGTCATCTGCTTCCCTGCCCCCTTGCCAGGAGGGTCCCCTCTCATCCAGGCCTGAGGGCTCTGGTGAGGTGGAGGAACATGGTGATGTGGATGTGGTGTCCCTCTGTGCCTCCCACACAGCGTTGGACGACACCTCAGGCAGGGACATCCTTGGGGAAGGTTTGCACTCTAGCTCTGCGGCGCCAGCTGACGGCTACATGGGGATGGGGTAGGCCCCTATCAGCTCCCTGATGTCACAGGTGCTGAGTGTTGCCAGGGTTCTGGGCCTTCAGGTGCCCACGCCTAACCTGACTTCTGTTGGAGGTGTCTGGGATGGCATCTACCGGCCGTACCCAACACCTTCTATACCTGTGGCGGATGACTACACTGCAATGCTGAGGTCATCATAGGGTAGGTGGCCCCAGTTTAATGCAGGCTGCTGCCAGGTGGCGACAGCTAGTTATCTGGTTGACACTGGACTGGGGACCATGCCGCTAGTGGAGTCATCGATGGCTGCATTGATGTCTCTTGTAAGGATTGCTCCAAGACGGACCGTCTGGCCACTCGCTCCTTTAATGCATTTAATGCGGCTCTATGGAAGACACTGAGCCCAGACGAGGGCCCTAGTGGATGCAGTTCTTTCTTCCAACTACAAGCTGACCCGTGACGTGGGGGATGCCATGGCCTCTGCAGTGCTGTGTCGCAGACAGGTTTGACTGGTACAAACCTTTCTGCCGGATGTCATCAGGCAGGAGCTGCTCAACCTCCCCGTAGCACAAGGGCATGTCTTTTACCCTTGGTCCCAGGGGATGCTTGACCATGCTGCAGCATCTAGGGTAGCGTTCCAGTGTGTGTGCCATACATCTGCTTCAACTGCTTGCCGGCGACCTGTGGGTAGGTATAGACCGCGGCAGCCCACCCGGTCTCCACCAACAGGTAACAATACCGAGGCCCCACGGGACTGGCACTTTTGTGCACACAAATGACGTATGGCTCCAAATTCTAGACTTAGGGGCCGGCGAAGACTGCAGCAAGGCGCAGGCGGGAGGGTAGGCAACAGCGGCGGTACTGCATAGGGGTTTTGGTTCGGCCGTTGATTTCCCTTCCCAGCTGTGACGGACCTCCTGGGAGGGCAATATACCGGACCGTTGGGTCGTGGCTACGGTGGCTTGGGGCTACCAATTACAACTTCGACGGCAATCCCATAAGTTTTCAGGGGTAAGATGACATCTGTAAAAGACCCGGTTTTAATGTCTGTTCTGATCAGGGAGGCTCACGAGTTACTTCTGAAGGGGGCCATCTCAGAAGTACCGCCCAGCGCACATCTCACTGGGTTCTACTCCAAATATTTTATCGTTCCGAAAAAAGGTGGCGGTCATCGGCCTGTTCTCGACCTCAGGCCCTTGAACCAATGCCTAAAGGTGCTGCATTTCAAGATGGTCTACACAAGAGTGGTGATGCAGTCCATCCAACAAGGGGAGTTGTTCACTTCTCTAGACCTGAAGGATGCATATTTCCACATCCAATTCTGCCCAGAACACAGGCCCTTCCTGCGCTTTGACTTCCAAGACAGGGTGTTCCTGGTGCTAACTTTTGGCCTTTCTCTCGCACCCTGGGTCTTCACTCTCCTGGTGTCAGCTGCTCGGTCTGAAAATCCTGCACTATCTGGATGATTGGCTTGTTTGCGCCCCCTCTCGAGGGTAGATAGTGCGCGACACAGACATGGTTCTGGGCCACATTCAATTCTTGTGCTTCACTGTCAACCACAAAAAGTGTAACCTGCAATCTCAACGAGCAGAATTCCTCTGCATCCTTTTCGACTCAGTTGGCATGACTGCGTCTCTCACTCCATGGAGGGTGGACAGTCTGGTCTAGATGCTGAAGCATTTCCGCTTGGGCAGCCTTGTTAAAGCTCAGAGTCCAGAAGCTGCTGGGGTTGATGACTGCAGCGGCAGTTATGATTCCTCTCGGCCTACTGAGGGCCAAGCTTGGGTATCAAGGTGAGGAAGCTGTTTAGCGGCCACAACAACCCTTTTAAGAGCCACCTACATACATCTTAAGAACATTCCTGTCTAAACTGTTTAACCTCTTAATAATATTTTTTTTATTTCTGTCTCTTTATAGAAAACAGCTGGTGTCATGTAACTCAAATACAGATAATCATTGTGGCTAATCACCTCGTGTGCTGCTGATGTTGTGACTCCATTCACTCAGTCCTAGCATCACTGACACCTGCCAGCTGATTGTTTGTCGCGGTACAACTTGAAGCTAGAGTTTAGATTTCTCCCACCTCTGTGGCAGACGCGATAAGTGCATATGCACAAAATGCACCGCATTAAAATGCAGCACATATTTTCGGTCGCGCCTGAAATGCACCAGCTGCGCTACTTGATTGCCCAAATCAGTCGATGACCCCCTCCAACAAGGCATTGCAGCTAAGCATAATACCAGACCAGGTCAGGTTTCTGTTTGGAGAAAAACCCTTAGCAGTCAATTTAACAGCCACTAATGCCTAGTTTCTACTTCTCCGTATACGTCGAAATGGATAGACGCAAGACCATTATTCGTAGAAGCAAGAGCTATCTGTCACCTATGCAATGACGGATGGAGTAGATCCCCATTTTCCAATTATCCATCTCTGTCAACAGAGATTTATGCCTGTGATTGGTCAGCTCAACAACAGTGCCCATCAGGACAGCAGGAGGTGCTGACATTTTATGGTAGGTCTGCCTACCACTGCAGTGTCATTTCAGAGATTTTTTTTTCTTCCGTGAACACATTCCCCCCTAAAAGAGCAATGGGCAACAGAAAGTAAGTTTTGATTAAGCTGTAAAGCTTTTTACTCAAAGTTTACCTCATTTAATACTCTAAAAATGCATGTAAACAAATACATGTATGCCACTAATATGCCAAAAGACCATATTAAATAAATTCTTCTTTCAATATAAAGTATCTAGTGCTGAAACGCTGCATTGACTACTGATTATGACTTTAAACCCCCGTCCCGGTGAAACGATCTCTGGCTACAATATACAATTAAAAGTCTTCAGTTGATCCAAAATGCCGCAGTAAGAGTTCTGCTACCTGGGTGCTCTCCAGAGCACCCAGAGTGCGTTGGGGGATCTGCGCCTGCCGCCCTGGGTCTATGCCTTGGCTGCTGCTGTTGATCTGCTGCTGCCGATGGAGATGGCTCCCATGATGCCGTTAACTGGCTCATCTGTACTCAGCCTGATGCTGCTTTTGTTTACTGTTGCTTTCAAGCGTGTGTGCATGGGATATGGGTTGGGACAAGGGGGTGTATATCTGTGATCATGTTTTTATTTTAGGTTTGGGAAGTGGGGGACTATGTGCGGTCATTTTAATATGTGAAGCAGAGAAGCCATGTAGTTTGAAAAGTGCTTTATAAATAAAGTTTGATTTGATCCATATGATGTATGTGGAATTATACCATGGTTTGGGTGAATACTCTGATTGGCTTAAGGGTGTACGTTTAAAAAGTGATAATGTAAACCTAGGAAAGGCGTCCCGTCAAATTGCCTTATGAAAGTTCTAAATTATTGCGCCAAAACTATCTGTGAAATTTGACTCTTTGAAACAAAGTTTTGCATCATTCTCTGGACACACACAAGCAGTAAGTAGTGCACTTACCTTCTGAAATGATATTTTGTATCACGTAATGTAAGGTAAAGCCATCATCTCACTTCCCATCACTGATAAACTGCTGCGGTCAGTCGCTGTGGCCACGTTGCTTGGCACTATTTAATATTTAGATATTAAATAGTGCGCTCGACTTAAATTTTTTTTTAAAAACTCGCGATTTTTGTTATTTGGGCGACTATGGCTCAGTGGTAGAGTAGCTGTCTTGCAATTGGAGGGTCGTAGGTTTGATTCCAGCTTCCTCCAGTCGCATGTTGATGTACCCCTGGGCAAGGCACTTAACCCCAAAAAATTCTACATTGTCCTACCGAGCCATGTTGGCTATCGGTGTGTGAATGTGAGTTTGGATGGGTGAATGTTGCTACAATGTAAAGCGCTTTGAGTGGTCAGTATGACTAGAAAACGCTATATAAGTTCAGTCCATTTACCATTTAACTCTAAAACACAATAAAGTTTTATAATTGATTACATTTTCTTTCTTTCGCAAGTGACCATGGTAAAAGCAGGATGAAGCCCTTCGAGGTGTCCATTATCAGAAATTGATGGACTTCGCGGAAGCAACTGTCCTCGCTACGCGTTGGACAGTTCATGCCTCCGCGTCGTCCCTTTCTGATAATGGACACCTCGTCGGGCATTATCCCTTACATAATACCACGCTCACAAAGTGATTAGTTTGAAGCCTATACTTTTTTAAGGCTAAAACTTGCAAAAGTCGCATGCTTCGAACTATGGTGGGACATATCGAGAGAGTGGCTTGATTCGTTTGCTAAATAAAGCTAGACAACATTGACATCGGGTGTAGTGACATCACTACAGTGAGACACTCTGACTGTTTGATGCTCAGAAAACGGTGCAGAAAGTTCACCTAGGTCAACGTCTGCATTGATGCCTTTTATCGCTGAAATTTGGAAAGGGCAACATTTTCGGAATAGCCACGGTCAAAACACACAAAGCACCACTGGGTCTGCTCCAGCAGGGGATAGGGGAGCTAATGACCCAGTCCAGCGGCGTTGTTCGGATCCAAAGACCGCATCGTAGAACCCAGCCTGCCCATCCAGTTTGAAGAGCTGTTGTCCCGCGTAGGTTCAAGCATTGCCCTTCAAAACACCGTCTACAATGCTGAGCTGCTGTCCATCTGTCTGCGGTTAGTAAAAGTGTATAATATAATATATGAGCGGCGTGGGACGTGCAGTGGTGGAGCCATTACCAGGCCTGGGTCATGTTGCAGCCAACAACTCCTCCACAGAAGCTGTCCGGATGAGGAAGCTGTTCATGGCTCAATTCTCAGTGGAGAGAGCGGTGCCTTTGCAGCCATAATGGCCCTTTACTGTTTATCAGTATGTCAGCATCACTGACACCACGTCATCAGGCTCCTGATTGGTTGACGAGGCTGAAGTTCAGATTTGTCAAGTTCATTGATGACCTGCGAATGCACAAAATGCACCACATAAAAATGACTTGTGTATTTTCTGATGTCCATCAAACCACGCTAATCAAAAGCGTGAATGAGGCAGAAAAGCGTTTTTTTCTCAATGGAAATCTGCTTCTGACGTGACACGGGACCCCCTGACGTGCTTCAGCGTGCTGCTACATTGACTTTACATGTAAACCTGATGCCCACAACGGTTCAAACGTGTTCGGTGTGAATTCACAGTAAGGTGAAGGGCTACCTCCACATTACACACTTTTGAAAAAATGCATGGTTTATCTTTAGTCATATAATAACAATAATATTTCTATTCTGATATGCTATGTCTGATCACATATTAATTGCTCACAAATATTAATAATGGTTTATGACAGGAAACAGATGCATTTCAAAATGCAACACTTTATTTCTATTAATCTCTCAGTGCATTTAATTTTTTTTGCTATTTTTAGAACATGCCCAGAGGGCAACTCAAGCTGTCCCCGAGAGCAACTTGGTGTCCGTGGGCACTAAGTTGGTGACCCCTGCTCTGTACTAAGATAGTTAGCAACATAGCTTAAAAAGGCATTTATTTTTTTTCTAGGAAATGTCCGCAGTGGGACCTAGGAAAACTGTTTAGGGTTTGGAAGCGTTATGGGATACCGTCTCTAGGGAGACTAGAACTGAGCTCCCTTAGCAGAGGTCTGAGCTTTAGTTGGTTATTCGTTTCATTTGTTTTTGTATATTTTACGGTTTTCATTATTCTTTCATTTTTACTTAGTTTAGTTGAGTGTTGTCCTAGATTAGTGGTCACTGATTTAAATATTTTAAATAGCAGGTTGAATTACTTTTGTGATAAACTCATATTTTGGGTAGAAGTTGTTATTTTTGTCCATGCAGTCCTTGCTGTTTGAAAAACATCAGGACTGAATGTAAATCTTTCATGTAGGCCAGGGATGTAAAATAAAATATTGTGAAATACATTACATGTTACATACATAAATTACATGTTCAGTTTATTGTTAAGCAGATAAAAATCCCACTAATTTCTTATGTAAAAAAAAGACTTTTTTTCTGGCCCAGGGGCACTTTCAACTTGATGATTTTGGCCCTTATAGCAAAAAGTTAGGACATCTCTAAAATATAGGCCTATTAAATTTCATACCAATCCTTAGCAGGTACTGTAGGAATGGAGTTGTGTTCCGTCTAATAGATGGAGGTGTGGGCTGTTGTTTTCCACAGACTGCAGCTGACCCAGTTCTGGTGCTCTCCTTATGTAGGCTAGATATTTTTCAGGTAAGAAGTATGCATGCTGCTGATCACATGTTAGCCCATGCAGCAGAGTCAGAGCTACACAACCTGCCTCCATCCCCGACCAATGGAGCCGCGGTGCAGAGACGAGCCTTCAGTGGGAGGCTCTCATTTTCCCTCCAGTCATGTGACAGCCATATAGTAGAACTCCGTGGGAGCAGGGAGCAGACGGACGGACTGCAGCGCTGCGTGGATATTGTCAAGGGGAAATCCTGCATGGAGAAATATTTGTTTCTAAGATCCAGAGGATGAATCGGAGCTCCTCTGAGCTCCCTGTACTCGGACCCTGACCACAGTAAGACTGGAGGTATTTTCTCTCTCTGCCATATGGTGCTGCTGTAGTCTGGATGAAAACATGTTTACGTTGAGGCGGTGATGCGGGCTGCGTGGCGGACAGAGGCTCTGAAAAAAAGCTTCGATCTGATAAGGAACCAAACTACAGGAATACATAAACCACACGAAAAGGCGGAGCTCAATAGATTCTCAAGGTGTTTTCATCCTGTTTGCTGATACTAACTAGATCTTTAAACTCCTGGACACATACGGTTTAGATTGAATGATTAAACAGCTTTTTACAACACAGTAAAAAAACAAATCTGTTCTCGTTTTTGCATTTTGCAAACAAAATATATGTTTAGACCTATATCATCGCCTTAGATTTGTTATATATAGTTATACGCATTATAGAAAGTTATATTTGTTACTGTAAAATAAAAATAGTTAAGAATATTCTATAGCCTTCAAAATAAGAATCCAAAAATGTTTCTTGTCCAAACATAAGAGAGGAGCAGACTGATCCAGAATCCTACAGTCCTGTAAACAAGCGGAGCAGGTGATCCTGCCGAGCTCCACACAGCGGTGCAGCGCTCTCTGCTCTCTGTCGCCCCCATGCGGCCTGTTACCCGCCTTATTTTTCCCTCTGCCTGTCCCCCGGGTTTACTTTCGGTCACTCAGACCATGCAGGGGCCCCTGGAAAGGAAGCGCCGATAGAAGCAGGAGGGAGGGGAGGGATGACTGAAGCTCCATGTTCCAGGAAAGCGACCTATTTATGAGCTCTACTGTAGGACATTAATAGGAATATGATAAAGAGGAGCAATACTGCTGCACATGATCACTGCTGTTCTTCACAGTGGAGACTGGCTAACACAAGCCTGATGTCTAAGTACAGCATCCACCTGTTAACCCGTAATCTTATTGAAAACTTTAAATTCAGCTGGAAAATTGAATATGATTCTTTCTTTCTCCTGAACCTAAAAGTCAACTACTTGCATTATTGAACGGGGACACCTCTGCACAAAATGTAAAAAAATCTGCAGATATGTTTCAGATTAGGGACTGTCCCCTTACTGGATCAAATTGGTAACTAAAATCAACTTAATTTCGATGTTAAGTTATCTTTTGATTTCAGAGTAATATACCCAGATAATCTAAAAATAAAAGCAAACAAACACAGAAAACAGTAAAGTGAGATGTCCCTTTTCCTGATCCAACTATCTCAGGAATTATTGTTGGTTTTTTGTTATCATTTTTGTTTCAGGTTTCTTTATGTTACTATGAAAACAATGAAAATCACAGTTTCTGCGTGTGTTTGATGCCGTAGAAATGTTTTATATGGATCCATCTAGTGTAGACTTCACCTAAAACTACTCTAGTTTGTGCTCTTCTCCACCCACTCCTCTCCTCAGACGGATAACAATATCTCTGGGGTTCTGAAGCAGCTGCTGGACTTGCTGACTCAACCAGTCTTCCCAGTACCAGCCGAGCTGAGGAGACCATATAGTTGGATCATAGAGACCGTATCTGTCAACCCACAACCCCCTACGGGCTGGTAGATGTAAACATAACTAAATTGTTGTGCCTGACTTAAATGTACATTTTCATATATTTTAATTAACATATAAATTGTAAAGGAAACATACTTCCATTCTGCACCCCTCTAAAAGCCACGTGAATGTATTTTTTTCCAATGTAGCCTTTTATGAAAATGTTCCAAAAACAACCTTTAACCCTGGGTTATGCTTCTAGTCTGCATAGGTGCAGAGACATGGAACACTATTATCAGTTGATGCAAGGGCTGTTTATCACACACACAAGCATCAATAGAGTAGAGCCCAATATTTTAACTATTCATTGAATAGAACAGAGAGCGCATGTCTCTGATTGGTCAGCCCAAAGTCAGCCCCAGATAATTTAATTGTATGGTGATCTATTGTCGATGTAATCGGTGGTAAATGCAGCTTTTGGGCACTGAATGCTTATATTGCAAGGCTTGTTTATTTAAAATGTTTTTTTTGGTGATTTTGAACATCAAGAGCATAGAGAACAAACCAGATTAATTTAAAATCTCTCTCTGTAAGCCATTGCTCCTTGAGTGGATGTGTGTTTACAAGCTGAAGAAAAGAAACTGTCGTCACTGCAATGGTTGTCAGAACTGCCAGAAAAGATCAGCACCCCCTGGTGTCCTGGTAGAGAATTGCTTTGCAACACCGACAAAAACGTCTCTATCAATATGTGTGCGTGTTTGTGCAAACTTGGAGCCAGAGAAGTATAAACTAGGCTTTAGAATGAGGCATGACAGAGACAGAACCAGAGAGAACTGCATACCCCTGGATCAGTTTGCCCATTCTACCTCCCTCACTTATCTAAAGACTGGGCAGCTGAATCTTGATATTTGTTGAGTTGACGTCTCGTTACCATGCTGCGCAGATATCCTTTGTGGTTCTTTAATCTAAGAAACATCAATCCGTTTTTAACTGTAAGCTTTATCAAAAAGGAAGGTTTTAAGCCCAGTCTTAAAAACAGACAGAGTATCTGCCTCATGAACTAAAACTGGGAGCTGGTTCCACAGGAGAGGAACCTGATAACTAAAAGATCTGCCTCCTATTCTACTTTTAGAAATCCTAGGAACTACCAGTAGACCTGCATTCTGAGAACAAAGTTCTCTGTTAGGAACATATGGAACAATCAGATCTCTGATGTAGGATGGAGCTGATTATTAGGGCTTCATACGTAAGGAGGAGGATCTTAAACTCTATTCTGGATTTAACAGCAGGAAAAGAAGAAGACATATGGTCCAATTATTGGGATCATATGTTTCAGATAATTCATTTCTGAATCATGAACACTGAGCTTATTGAAAGCAAGTTGACATAACAATCCTGAACCAAAATTTATGTTTAGATATCTCATAAAGGGTTTTATATATTATATCCAACTTTTTCTGGAAATTAATTAAATGTCTTGTTGTGGAGAGGGGATTGTTTTTAGTCTTTTTTTAGTTCACGTCATTGAATCAAAAAAAATCTCCCACTTTCCATGAGTTAAAAGTTATGCAGTTTTTTCACAATGTTTCATGTACTTTTATTTATCTTATAAGGACTAAGTTTAACATGTTTGTTTTGGTGTTGCTTTCTGTCTTTGTAGAAATCCGATATCCAGCCTGGACACTTTGGATTGTTTCCTTTTCGTCTCCAGGTGTTTCAGGTTCACACCAGAGTGGGAAGAGTGGCCGTGGTCACAGTGGCTTATTTGGTCTATCCTGCTTCACAGCCAAGGACGAATTCTATTGGATCTTTATAAATATAGACTGCAGATTCCAGCCAGGAAAAGCAGCTTGGCCAGGGATGGTGGATAACTCTCCAGTGAGCGGAGAGACGTTCTTTCCACACACTTGTTCTCCACGAGCCTACCAGCAGCTAGACATGCTCTCAGACCTAGGCTCCTACCAGCTGATTCCATCATCGTTTTCAGATGATGATGTGAGTGTGTTATCCAGCCCTCGTTCCTGCTCCAGCCCAGATTCTCTGGAGCTCAGCTCCAGCTGTGGTAGCAACTCGAGTGGTGAAAGCCAGGACAGCCTCCTGGACCACCTGCTGTCACAGACCTCCTTAGGAAGTGCCAACCGTGCTTCTGCAAGATCTGCTGCATCTGTATCATTATCTAACTTCCAATGGGAGTCAAGGAGAGATGATACCTCCAGGCATGAGCCAGTTAAAGAGGAAAACTTTGACTTCCTCTCTTGGTCCAATGTGGAGACTGAAGAACAGCTTGGAGGGTCGTTCCAGCCCACATTGGAAGAGATTGAAGAGTTCCTTGAGGAGAATATGGAGATAGTGAAAGTGAAGCATGAGGGGTTTGGAGTTGAACCAGAAGAGACTTTTGCTCTAGATGGGGTTCTGGAGTGTTGCAGGGCATCCACTTCTGAGCCAAAGTTGGAGCCAGAGAGCAAGTATTCAGAGCAAACTGTCCCCACCACCGGCACTTCTAGTCCAGCCACTGCTGCCTTCCCTGGGAAAAAAGCATCACTGCTTAACCAAATACATAAATCTGTTTCAGGAGCCAAGAAAACATCAACAAATAAAGCTTCATTAGAAGACAAGTCCACAAGTAGCAATGGGATGCCAGTAATCCTACAGATTCAGCCCCTTCAGGTGAAACAGGAGCCCACATTGACCCCTCTTACTCCAGCAGCCCAGCCCTCTCAGCCTGCCCCAGCCTCAGACATCCACATTGCACAATTACTGCTCAACATCCAAGGACAGACTTTTGCCCTGGTGCCCCACATCATGCCATCCCCCAGCTTCAGTGTCTCTAAGTTTGTACGGATTGCGCCAGTCCCCATTGCAGCCAAACCTCTTGGGCTCGGTGACACCTCTGCCAGCCAGGGATCTGGGATTCACATAGGAAGTCAGAATTTTCAAAAGAATCCTGTTGCAGATCTTATTAAAATGCACAAGTGCTCTTTTCCTGGCTGCAACAAGATGTACACAAAAAGCAGCCACCTGAAGGCCCACCTGAGGAGGCACACTGGGGAGAAGCCTTTTGCCTGCAACTGGCAGGGCTGTGGATGGAGGTGGGTACACTTTAAATTCACTCGGACTGGGTGTGCTTTTTAAATTTATGTTACGTTATCTTTATGATTTTATTGTTACAGAAAGTGGGAGTGAAGGTGGGTTAGTTTACTAAGCTAAGCAATGTAAAAGAGTCCTTGGTGCAGTAGGATTTAGAACAGAAGTCTGCCACGTGTGTCTTTGGAGCATTAGACCCCCCCCCGCCCGCCGCCGACCGCAGTGGCTCCTCATAAGCTTGGTCAAAAATTAGAGACCTGAGACATTAGTTCAAATACAAAACATGTAAGAGGCTGTTCTATCATTTTTTACGTCTTTATTACCAAACAATTCCCAAAACATTTACATTAGACATTCATAGAATCTCTAGCTGGTTTCCTTTGTTTGCAGTGTTGTGGCAGCATTCTTACTGTGAGGTTCTTTTCACCTTTAATCAGAGAACCCTCACCCCCCTCCACACACACGTGTGAAAGGCAGAATCGTAGAAACATACTTACCCATTGAAGCAGTAGGAAAAGTCCAACCCTTAACTTAAGTAACTTTTTTTAGTGGGTGAAAACCTCATGTTGGGAAATTCCTGTTCTTACAAAACCACTGGTGGGCTAATTATTGGTTCCCTGGTGTTGATACTTTGTACATCCTCCTTTAGCCAATAGTACAGGCTCATTTCACAAGGTCGGAGCGCACTGAGATAGGGAGCTGTGACCATTCCTCTTTAGATGATGTTCCAGAACCCTGAGCCCTCTCTAATGCTGCCTTCTCTTCAGCTCAGCCCAGGTCAAAGGGTTCCTAAAGGATTCAGAAGTAAGAAGTCATATGACTATGGAAAAGAGCTTGTTTTGTTGGTGAACCATTCTTTGTTGATCTGGACATATATTTTGGATCATATTTCAATACTAACCTAACTTATTTTATATATTATATATATATATATATATATATATATATATATATATATATATATATATATATATATATTATACATACATATATATATGTATATAAAGTAGACTATGCCGTGTGCTCTAAGAAGATCCCATGCCATATGAAGGAGAAACAGACTTGCTTTTCCACTTCTCCATGGGAAAGTTCCTCACATATTCGTCCTTTGTTTCGTCCCAAACCATCCGGGAGTGTTTGTTCCTGAAAAGCTTGGTTCTCTTGCGACCAACGTTTTCAGTGAAAATCTTGGGAATGTTCAACAAATTGTCCATGTTTACATTTACATTTGTGATAAAACAGAAAAGTTTTTTTTCAGGTATCACTCCCAAACAACAAGATAAATATGGTTTTTTCATCTGGTTTATTGGTCTTTCTAAGTTGTTCTTAGGTATGAATGTGTGTGTGTGTCTAGTTATTTGTCCTGTGTGTTTCTATGTTGCTCTCTGAATGACTAGCGACCTCTCTATGATGTAGCCCACCTATCACCTGATGACCTCTGGAGATAGACACCTGTGAACATGGAAGGATAAGCGGGTATAGACAATGGACATGATTGGGATTGATGGGGCCTCCACTATTTGTGGCACTTATGATTTTGTTTGAAACGATTTTTAATTAACACAGGATTTTTTTCCCCCATAGCATAAATGTATCCATATAACGGTGGATTTTGTGGGATTACACTCCTGCGATCAAGGATGCTTTCATTTTTGCACAACTTTACCAGGGAAAATGAATGCCATAGGGTTATCAGGGTAGTAAGGCCTTGGTCATAGCAATGTTTCAGCCTGTGACAGATTAACCAAAAAACCCAATGATGCTAATTTGTTTTAACTGAGCCGTGCAGTTGAGCTAATGTTGGCTGTCAATACGTGGTATAGTGTCTATGATGTGACGGAATAACCAACGTGTTTGTGTCTGTGCAAGTAAACCAGAACTGGATCTGGGCATGCGGATGGGAGTCACGTGGGCTCAACAGTGACCCCTCATGTGGAGATCTGACAGCTGTACTGCTGCTTGGACAATATTTGTGGACAAAGTGTAGAACACAAGGAGACAGATTCGTCTGGAGCTATCTCTGTGTAACAACAAAGTAAGGCTGCTCTGCAGTTCCTTTCCTGTATTTATATGTGTGTGTGTGTAGGTGTCGTGCTATACTTGTGTGGACCAACCTTTGACAGGCCACCGCATTGTGTGGACATTTATAGTTTTGAGGACATTTTGACTGGTCCACACAATGTTTAAAAAGAATTGCACTCTAATAGTTAAGTTTTCGTTACGGTGTGAATTAGGTTTAGGTTACGATTAGGGTTAAGCATGTGTCACTAATGGTTAGGGATAGTATGGGTTAGGCATTGTAAAATGGATGGAGGTCAATAAATCCTATTTTATTGTCAATAAAACCTGTTTTAGGTTTTAACACTAGTTCCAAGTTCGGTTTATTAACTCAGTTGGTAACCTTTAATCCAGACTTTTCAGTTTGTGTGATGCTCAGAACAGAGATAGATCAAATGATTCACTAGGATGTGCATTTTTGGACTAATCTGTAACATGTAAAGCTTTTTTAAACTGTGAATAATTTACCTGTTAGCTTCATCAGCTTATCACTTTTCAAAAAGGGAGGCTACATAACTTCTTCTATCACCTTCACTTTTTTATTTTCAACTCTGAAACCATTTGAATTCCATTGAATTATAGATTTTTTTTTTCGGGGCATCTGTGTTTCACGATTTTTCTCGCTATGGGGGGCAGGTTTAGTCTGTCTGCATGGAGAGGCGGGCCGACCTCCTGGCAACAGCAAAAGTCAGCCTTCAGTGGTTAACCTTACCTGATATAAAATAAGCTGAAACACTTTTACATTTTTACCCAAACAAATTTACAGGTTTAACAAAACACTTTTATAAGTTTACGAAACACTTTTACAGTAAATAAAAAAAACACTTTTACAAAGACATGACCCGGAAGTGATACTGCATGGATGAGGAAAGGGTCGGGACAAGACCAAAGTGGTAACAGTAATGGAATCGATCCTGCCAGCAGCTCAATCTGCAGAGATGTTTTGCCCGTTTTGCGGAATCTTACTAAGTTTTAGGGACATGTGGTGATTGTGGACATAGTTTAGACGTTCTTGCTGATGCAGAGAGAGAAGATGTCGGTTTTATGGACTGCCTCGTAAAGTATTTCAACGAAGAGTTCTGTCAGATGACATATCGGGTGCTGTAGCGCGGTGCATGATGGGATCATTGAGTGTATTAACAAAGGCAGCTTCATGTGAGGAGTCAAACCTGCACAGAATGAGACACTCATGTCGTGTGAAGGGCCGCCATGCCAAGTCACACGAATACCTGAGGCAAAAACTTCACAACAAAACGTAAAGATAAGAGTGTTGGACAGAAAATGGGAGAACTAGCAAATACATGTCGAATGGCGTGGGTCGCAGCTGTGGGACGGAAGGGCATTACCTTCCAAACCGCATCTTCCTACATGTGTGTTTGCTCATAGGATTTTCTTAAAGTTAAATAAGATCATTTTGTGTAAGTTAAGTTATTGAATGTCCGATTGGGCTAAATAAAGTTACCATATCCCAAACCTTAGACAGACATGGAGGCAGTTGAATGAAATCAGAGCGTCATGAAATGTTTAAGTCCTCATCGTCACCAGTTTAAACATAAAGCAAACTTGTGCAAATTTATCAAGATGTGAGTGGATATTGCTTAATAGTAGAGTAGCTACCTTGTAACATCCAGAGTAAAACATTAATGCTAGCTATCGTTAGCTTGGGTAAAAAACTTTAGTCAAACTATTATGTAGAATGCTCCTGCATACTGCACATAACTTTAGCCAAATGCAAACCCCATTGTTATCGAAAATTTATCACTCACGTTGTTTAGCACATGCCATCCAATTGCTCAGTCCCGCAATCTCCTCGTCAAGATCCTTGTTTAGGACATGAAGGGACCGTCCACAAAACTCACAAAAAGTATTTTTTTTGATAAGAGAACTACCACATAAGGGGCAAAACATCTCCACAGGTTGAGCTGCCGACACAATTGATTCTGCGTTAACTTATTTAGTCTTCTTCTGCTTTAATGGCGGTTGGCAACTGATTCCGTTCCCGGCATTATCACTTCCGGGTCATATCTTTGTAAATGTGTTTCGGTAAACTTGTAAAAGTTTTTTTTTAACTTTTAAAAGTTTTTTTTTTAACTTTTAAAAGTTCTTTTTTTAACTTGTAAAAGTTTTTTTTTTACTTTTAAAAGTTTTTTTTTTTAACTTGTGTTTTTTAAACTTGTAAAAGTTTTTTTTTTAACTTGTAAATGTGTTTGGGTAAAAATGTAGAAGTGTTTCAGGTTAATGTTATTTTGTTTTGCACCTCCCGGCCACCGTACTTACAGGAGCTGGAGCTGCCAGATCACTAGGGGAAGCGCGTTTTGATTGTGCAGTCCATTTTTTGTTGTCACAGCGAGTCCATCTCCCTTTCTCTCTCCCGCTATGTGTGTGTGTGTGTGTGTGTGTGTGTGTGAACAGGCAGCCTGTTGATAAGTTTGAGCACTGCTGCCACCTAGTGACTGGAGGCTTGATTAACGTTAAAGTATCGGCTGCTGGGAGGGAGGCTTTAACGCCCCTCCCCCCACTATTTGAGAAGCACTGTGCTAGCCTAACAAGTGGAAAAGTCTTGTTGTAAACAAGAGGCGCGGCCATGAGTGACAGACCAGCATCCTCCGATCAAGTGGGAGGAACGGAGCTGGGCGACTCATTAACTGCAACTTTTTATTGGGAATATGCAGAAATGTTACATTGGAAAAGCTTTTTTCTTTGGTATTAATACATACCTAATGTTTTCGTTCAGTACTAAAGAGATACTGAGGTATGGTACTCAACCCTAGTTGTGAACAGTCTGTACTGTTCTTAACTCGGACAAATACAGACAAATACGGTATCTGACTCCCGAGCATGTTTTGAGGTATCTGAAAGTCAGCTTTGCCCAGAAGAAACTTGGGATGGTCTACATTGATACTTGTAGTGAAAGCAATTGAAGTATTCTTTCAATAAAGCAAACTTGTAAATTAAAGGTGCTAATATAAAAAACATTGCTTATTGTAGTTAAAAGAAGATAGGACAGGATTTCTAAAAAAGATAAACTTGCAGGTGCAATTTTTTAATGCTATTAGGCGATGAAGCGTTATAATTAGTCTGAGTGGGGCTTTCACTCTGTGCCTGATGGCGGTTGGTTAGACAGATCTTGCTACTGCAAACATCAACATGTTTCGCGTTACTGTGTTCAGCTTCCGCAGGCTCCCTTTCCACAAGCTGCGCAGAATACAGCTGTAATGGTGGACAGCTACGATATCATTGAAATCGCCAGTTAGTGTAAATTAGAATTGATTGGATTAAAGCCTGTACAGTAAAACACCCCTGCAGACAACAACAAAGCACATCCCAGATGCTCTGAACCTACAGGGGAATAGTGCTAGTGATTCACAACAAATCATTGGTGAAATAAAGGAGTTTTGTAGCAGATTATGCCTTATTTAGAGTCTGCATGGCAGTTTCCCTATTAACTTCCATTATATGGATATAGTGTATGCTGATAGTGAATGGATCTAAACTTCTCCCAAAAGACTCCAAGTGGCCCTAAACTTTTCTGGGGGAGTGAATTAACATAATGTATAAATAAGGTCCAGGTTGAAAAAAAAACCCTGTTTTTTTCCCTTTAACGTATTAGGCCCAAAAATACAAAGAAATAATCAAACCTAAATGTTAAAAAAAAACTGTTTATTACAACCCTACAACTACACCCTACAAAAATGCTCTATTAACCACTTTGTAACTTGACAGAGTAAACATTGGTTCAGTTCAATTCAATGCAGTTTATTTCTGTAGCACCAGTTAACAACACACGTCATCTCATGGCACTTTACAAATAAGTCATTTCAATTCAATCATACAAACATCCTAAATGATGTTCACATTTACTATTTAAAGATTTGTTCCTATTATTTGTGATCATTTATTTTAGTTGTTACAAATACCAGATTTCTGGTTACTTAATTAACAGTGGCTAAGATAAGTTGCAGTCCATAAATTGCCTGCCTGAATCAAAATGGCCATGCCTTTCTTTTGTTATCAAAAAACAGTATGATGGCTGTTCTTCCAGTTGTGCTTGAGTTTTTCATAACATTTACTTGAATGCACAGGTATGGTCTGAATTGGGATGAACTACCGGTTATACAGTTCCCCTTGTAGCTGCTACATCTTGCATGGTGTTGTACAGATAAATAAAGAATTAATCCTTTGTGGTGACTGATCTCACAACCAGCTACTGGTCATGTACTGTAGTTGGAATGCAGCATATGTGTCTTCTGAGTATCAAGAGAGCTGCAGAAATGTGTTTAGTTTAATCCAAGCACTAGCAAACAAAAGGACCCTTGTCTATTTTCAAGAGGCAGGATGCAGTTAAGCAGAGCAGGAGAGATGCAGTACATGTGAAACTTTAATAAAAAATGAGCTCACAAAAGTTTGGGACGCACAGAAACGTTTTGGAAAGTGGGTGTTTGGAATAAAATAAGTGGAGTGCAATAAATATGGTGGCATTGTTGGCAAGCTGCAGATAAAAAGTCCTACTTCAGTTTTGCATGCAATCACTTGAAGGGAGCAAGAATGAGGTAGCGAACCCGACAAAGAATAAACACTGAAAAGTTACCATGACTGTGGGTAGGAACGTCCAAGCTGCCTCACGGCATGAAAGAAAGGAAGAATTAAGCAGGCGGCTGAAGGGGGACTGAGGGGGAAATCACAGGAAGCTATGCCCCTCTAAAGCTTAGTACTGTAAATGTTAGTGTTGAGATGTACTGACCATCATACCAGTACAGTTAGCCTTGGTTGTCATGCTTTTTTGGTGGTTAAATAAAAATATTTCTTACTTCCCAAATCTTCATTTTGGCCTGCGTGGCATGTGAGCTGCAGAGGAACTAAAGTTTGTCTTACACACAGGATCCTCCCGACCAGTGCCAGGCTGGTGCTGCATAGAGCCAGATCTTTTCTTCTGCCTTAATGGTTTGGTTTTCCCAACATTTGGTATCACCCTGGTCATCATTGAGTTATTAAAACCACTGTTGTGCCAAAACAAAAAACACCCCATCCACAGCCAGCAAGGTGTCTAGCCACAATGTCAATAGAGATACTCATTACATTAACCAAATTAAAGGGGTCATTAGTGCTAAAAATGCTGAAATAAGTGAGTCGTGAGTGGTGTCCTCCGATATGAGTCTTTTTTTGTTCATCTTAATCACTACCATGCAACCAGGTTGATTAATGTCAAGTCAGTGAAAATGTTCTGTTACTCTTTGGCTCTTGGTACCAGGGTCGTGTTAACCGAGTATTTTCGGTATTTGACGTGTTGTGGGAATGTTCTGATGTAAATAGGATTTATTAACTGACTTTGTTTCTTAGTAAATGTATGGCTTTGAAGGACTGCTTCATGCTTGGTAAAAGTTTGAGGCAGGGTCATAATCATCATTTTAGAAGTGAGAGGGACATCTTTTTCAGAGATCTATGGGGAGCCTAAGGCCCCATTTCCACTAGTGCCAGTACGGTACGGAACGGGACGCTTTGGTGTGTTTCCATTACCTGTGTCCGTTCCCAGCCGACCCCTTTTTTCAGACTACCTCTGCCTTGGTTCCAAGCATGCCGAAGCGACCCAAAACGCCCACCTATGGACTGATTGGTTTGGTAACATGATATCCCTCTCACTCCTACAGCAGCAGCGGTAGCAGCTGATTGGGCTGGAGTTGGTTGTTTGTCTCAGAGTAAGCTATAGTTTAAAGTTTCAAATAAGCAGCACACTGCAGTTAACTGCAAGCAGCCTAAAATTAAGAATAAATCAGCCTGAGTCGTGAATCATATAAGTGTTAAACAACGTGGGGATCTTGTAAGTATATATATTATTGAATCCATGCACTGTATCATGTTGTCATGTTGGTTAAATGGTTAGTGTTGGTGACTCCCACTCTGTAGGCACAGGTTCCCGTCCCTCTACTGCAGTGCTTTGTTTTTTCACATTAGGTTTGGTTTCACAGACATTCTTTCTGTTTTCAGAAAAAAATACTTTTTCTAGATTCAAAAAATATATTATTTATATAACATTTTAAAATTGTTTCAGGTTTGTTTATGTTTTGTATTTCAATAAATGAAACCAAAAAGCACAATTTTAATGGTAGAGAAGTACTTTTAATTTGAGATTTTTGAATACAGTGATTCTTCTATTTATTTTTGTGCCAAAATATGATTCCCCTGCCTAACATTATTAAACAAGGGCCAAACCCTTCTTATTTTACAGGATTAAAGGTTCAGAATATAGGATGAATATTTACAGAAACACTGGAGGAAGGGCTGGGCGATAAAAATTAAATCTCTGATGTTCTTTATACCAAATCGGATTTTAGATTTCAGAATACATTTTTTCCTACCTGATTTTTTTCCGGAAGAAGGAATTGCAAGTGATAAAAAATATTTTCAAAAACCCATTTTATTGACTTGAATTTAATGTCCAACTAAAAGCAAGCTGCAAAGTATCGTTGTAAAACAAGATGGCTGGATTAACATCACTCTGAGCTATGGAAGTCTAAGTTATACATTGGTTAAAAAAAATCTCTGTTTTCCAAAAATTAAATCTTCAACAACATAAGAGAGATGCTTTTTGCTGGAGTTTTTGTTAAGCTAAGCCCGCCCACGTCCACGCCTACTACTGTTCTTTTGAGATGGTAATGGACCGTACTGACCCATTCCATACTGTACCGTACTGGCCCTATTGGAAAAGGGGCAAAAGTCACACCAATCTTCTTCCAGTTTACAGGTTCTCTACTGTCCAAAGAAATGAATCAGAATCAATGGAGCGACAAAACTTTTGATGTCCGTGAATTGAATTACATAATTTTGATGCAGAGAAAGTGGACATTTTTGACCGTCGGCAAAAGTTACTGTGGGTTTTGTGTGAAAACAAGTAGACTACAACTGAAGAAGAAGAAAAATGACCAGCCGTCCTCCTGGACGATTCACTTTTCTTTCTGCCAGAGGACCAATGGGCCCACCAGAATGGGAAGATACTTAGTGAGTGATTTATCACCCTCTCACATTAAATTGCACCTTTCCTCAATGACAAAAGAACCATTTAAATCACTGTTGCACAATAAGTGGGTTAGTTATCAGCAAAATTTATAATGATTCAAATACAAACTTAGGAGTTATCATTATATTATTACAACTATTAATCAAATTAATACTGACAGGCACCCTGTTCAGCAGGAACAAATAACTAAGCTCAGTTCTATTTTCAGGAGTCGGTGAAACAATCCCATTTAAACAACAATCCTGAGATACCAGTGGTGACAATCAATTGGGATGGTTTTCACACTGTCAGGTCTAATTGAGTGGGTGGGGGGTGGGGTGTCAGCATCATTGTGGTAATTAGGTAAGCACCCTTTTTCACCAGCGTTTCAATGATAAGCCCACGACACCTCCTGAGGACTCATCGGAAACACCTGCCATCCCAGGTTTGCCCCCCTCTGCGTTCAACCTTTACTGATGTCGGTGGCAGTTCAGGTAGTGTCTCGACTCTTCATCCACAGCCATCAACTTGCTTCTTCTGCTGGACCTGAGAGGGCTTTGATGGTTTGGTGTAGGGTTTGGCCTTGGATTCCAAATTCCTTAAGCAGCCTGATGGATGTCTTGCTAATGAAGCCTCTGTAATCAACTTCCACTGGACACACCTTGGCTTTCCATCCACGTTGTTCAGCATCAGCTGCCAGATCGGTGTACTTGAGGCTCTTGCGTTCAAATGCCTTCTCCACAGGAGCCTCCCAGGGAACAGTAAGCTCTATGATGTACACGGTGTGGAGTGAGGAGGACCAGAGCACAAGGAGATTTGCTGTAGATTTGAGATTTGTTAGCTATTTCAGAAGGAAAGCAGAGCCTTTGGCATCCAAAAGCAGCTGCTACGCACTTCAAGACGTGGTTGTGCCGCCTGGTTTGTGGGAGATGGACAGAGGGGACACGTGGGGTCGTCTCTCTACGATTGGTTGAGGTTAGAGGGGGAAGGTAGGATGTTATACGTGGCACGTAAGATGAAGCTCATGTGAAATGCTTCCATGCCCATCAGCTCCCTCCAAGAGAACTTTCTCCTCTCAACTCCCTCCTATCTTAGCCACTGTCCTTGCTTGGCTTGTGAGACAGCTTTTGCGTACCTCGTTGCCTGCTCGTACCGACACCTGCCCTATGCCAAGACGGTCTGCTCTCTCTATGTCTGAGGTCTGACCTTGCCTGCTGCGAATCTTGAGCTGGGGTCCATTTCCTTTCAGTCTCCAGGGTAGGAGTTGCTTTTGCAACGCATGGGTCATGGGACTCTGTTAGTGTCATTTTCAGCCTAACTTCAGAGCACTTGAACTCCTCTGTAAGGCTGGAACACGAAGGTCCAGAATGCCTCTTCCGTACAGTCTAATGTTGCTAAAACATTTGGGGAGTCCCAGCCACTTCTGGGCAAATGAGCAGACCACCCTCTCCAGTTTCTCCACCTTTGAGATTGGGACCTCATAGATGGTTAGAGGCCACATCAGCCTGGGTATTAGCCCAAACGGGGAGCGTGGTCTTATGGATACTCTTAAGGCCACATATGGTGTCCTGCCTGAGCTGGTCCACTTGCTCTGTGTCCTTGAGAGTGGCATGGTACCAGCGTCCAAGAATCTTGACTGGCTTCTCTAACACTGTTGGTATGGATTCCTCACCCACATAGACTCAATGTTCCGTCAGCTTCCCTTTTATGACTGAAATGCTCCTGGACTTGCTCAGCTTTACTTCTATCCAGGCACACTGGATGTTCTCATGCAGCTTGTTCACCAGGCACCTAGCACACGCCTTGGTTGTGGTAAGGCTGTTCATATCATCCATGAAAGCCCTGATGGGAGGAAGATGAAAACCATTTCTTTATTTAAAGTCTTTTTTCTATTGATTTTATTTAATATTCTAATTTTCAGACATTTTGAATTTGGTATTCAATTATATGTCACTATTACTCTGCTGTATTTTCTTTCCATTCCAATCAATCCGCGCAGGCCCGGCCCTAAACAATTTGGTGCCCTAGGCAAGATTTTAAGTGGCGCCCCCTTGCATTGCAGTACAGTACTTGCACCCAGAGGAGGGAGGGCTGGTACCCCCACCTCCACCCAAGCGCTACCTGGGGGGCACCCAGGCAGCCACAGCCGACCACCGCCCCTGATGCAGGGGGCTCCCCAGAGAGGAAACACTGGCAAGAAAGATTAAAATAAATTAAAATATAAAGTTAATAAAATATAAAGTATATAAAGTATAAAACAATAAGTGTAAAACAAATAATAAAAATGCAAAGCAGATTAATAAATAAACAGTTAAAAGCTGAACTAAAAATTAAATCAGGTAAAACATGCTGAGCGATTAAAAATATATTATTAAATAATAATTAGTTAAAGGCTAAGCTAAAAAGGTGAGTCTTGAGTCTGCTCTTAAAAACATTAATGTTCTCTGCGGCCCTGAGATCCTCTAGCAGCCTTTTCCAGAGGTGAGGGCCATAATAATGGAAAGACGCCTCCCCATGAGTCTGTGTCCTGACTTTGGGGATGATAAGGAGACGGCTGCCAGAGGAGCGCAGAGACCGCGAGGGTTCATATGGTAAAAGAATTTCTGACAGATACGAAGGCCCAAGACCATTAAGACACTTAAAGACCATTAAAATAACCTTAAAATCGATCCTAAAACATACGGGGAGCCAATGCAGTGATTCTAAGACCGGTGTAATGTGCTCCCGCCTCCTAGTCTTCATCAGGACACGAGCTGCTGAATTCTGTAGAAGCTGTAAACATGAGGTAGTCTTTTTGGGAAGACCAGAAAACAGGGCATTACAATAATCAATTCTACTGGTGATAAAAGCATGCATTAGCGTCTCCGTATTGGCCCGAGAGAGAATGGGGCGGACTCTGGCGATGTTCTTTAGGTGATAAAAACCTATTTTGGTGATGTTTTTAATGTGAGGGATAAAAGTCAGCTCAGAGTCAAAAATCACACCCAGGTTCTTCACTTGTAAAGAAGAATGAAAAGACAATGATTGTAGTTTTGGTAAAAGTTTTTCTCTCTGAGCCTCAGGACCGATAACTAAAACCTCAGTTTTGTCCTGGTTGAGCTGGAGAAAGTTTTCTGCCATCCAGAATTTAATGCTTAAAATGCAGTTAAAAAGTGCATCCATTGGCCGTGTGTCATCAGGAGACATGGAGATGTACAACTGTGTATCATCAGCATAACTGTGAAAGTTAACTCCATGTCTCTTGATAACACTGCCAAGAGGGAGCATATACAGGTTAAAAAGCGCTGGGCCTAAAACTGAACCCTGGGGAACACCACAAGTGATCTTATGGACCTTAGAGGAACAGGTATCTAAACTTACCGTAAAAGTCCTGTCTGTGAGGTAGGATGTGAACCAGTTGTGAACGGCACCAGAGAGGCCGATCTGTTTTAAACGAGTTAAAAGAATAGTGTGGTCTACTGTATCAAAGGCAGCGCTTAGATCCAGAAGAACCAACACTGTCACCATTTTAGCATCATAGCTTAATCTAAAATCATTTAAAATCTTTAAAAGTGCCGTCTCTGTGCTGTGGTTCATCCTAAAACCAGACTGAAATTTCTCTAGGACATTATGAGCGTTAATAAAATCATTAAGTTGAATAAAAACAAGTTTTTCTAAAACTTTGCTTAAAAATGGTAAGTTAGATACTGGTCGGTAGTTGTTTAAATCATTAAAAATCTAAATTGCTCTTCTTCAGCAGGGGCCTAACTACCCCCGCTTTAAAGGCAGCAGGAAAAAACCCCGTCTGAAGGGAGCAATTCATAAAGTTTAAAATCTCATCTTTAAAAGAACCATAAAATTGCTTAAAAAACCTGGTGGGAATCGGGTCCAAAGCGCTTGTGGTGGGCCTCACTGAGGAGAAAACTTTATCAAGGGTCCCAGCTTCTACCAGGACAAAACTGTCCAGTGTTTGCTCTGGTGAAGGCAGACACTCTGATTTGTCTAAAACCATGTTTGTTTGAGAGGATAAAATATTACTTCTGATGGTGTCTACCTTCCCTCTGAAGTGGTCTGCATACTCCTCACAGAGACTGTTTGAGGGGGTTTTCTGAAAAGTATTAGAATTATGATGTAAAATGTTGTCAATGGTGGAAAACAGAATTTTGGGATTATTTTTATGTTCTGAGATGATTCTGGAAAAGTATGTATTTCTGGAATTTCTTAAAGTGTTATTATATAATCTGAGATGTTCTATGTATATCTGATGATTTATTGTGATTTTATTTTTTCTCCATTTCCTTTCTGCCACCCTGCAGCTCCTCTTTAATTTTCTAATAGCTGCATTTCTCCACGGTACTGTACGTTTTGAATGAGGGTTTATAACTTTAATTGGAGCCAGCAGGTTGAGAGCAGATTTAAGCCTACTGTTAAAATCATTAACGATAAAATCACAGGGGGCAGGTAAAGGTATAGGAGGAAATTTTTTTAAAACTTCAAGAAAACCTGCAGCCACTTCAGGGGTTAGATGACGCTTTCTGACAGTTCTCACAGAGGTCCCTGATTGGATAAAACTGGTGATATTAAAAAACACACAGTAGTGGTCAGAGACAGCCAAGTCAACAACAGAGGACACACTGGTGGACAGGCCATACGTGATGACCAGGTCCAGGTTGTGTCCTCTGTTGTGAGTCGGCTGCATGACATGTTGGCTAAAATCCATGTAATTTAATATATTTAAAAAATTTGTTGATAAAGGATCTAAAAGGTTATCTATATGTAGATTAAAATCACCAGCTAAAATTATCTTCTCATAAGAGTTGTGTAAAATTGATAAAAACTCTGAAAATTCTGGAATAAAAAGTGCATTCCTTTTCGGAGGCCTATAAACTGTGACACATAAAATCTGAGAAGTGCTAAAAACAGAGGCAGTGTATTCAAACGTGGTAAAATTATTAAATAAAACAGGTTTGGCGGAAAGAGTTGATGAACTAATAAAAGCTGTTCCGCCTCCCCTCTGGCTACTCCTCGTTGAATAAGAAAAGTTATAATTAGGTGGAGAGGCCTCTGTGAGAACAGCAGGGGCATCTGCACTCAGCCATGTCTCTGTTAAAAATAAACACTGAAGGTTATTATCTAAAATCAAGTCATTTTTTATAAAAGTTTTATTCAGCAGAGAGCGAACATTTAAAAGTGCCATATTAATAGTGGTTGGTGATGGAGTGACTGTTTGACTTACTGTAGGTGGGATTTTTAGTAACTGTTTATGATTATTTGGGTTGCAATTTCTTAGTTTATGATTATTTCTTCGCTCTCTGCTGACAATAACAGGTATGAATGAAGTAGGGTAAGGTCCAAGTCCGATATGTGAGTTACTGTTAAAATCAGGATTGAGTTCATAGGAACAAGGACCAGCTGCACATCAGGATGTTGTGGATGGGGCAGAGAGGACAGGAGCAGCTGGAGCCGGTGCAGGGGACAGGGGTGGGCGAGGGTATGCCAGGCTTAATGCCAGCATGCGGGTACTTTGTCTGTTTAAATGTAGTCCATCTGCCCCCAATAATTGACTCCTACCCCAGAAAATGTTAAAATTGTCTATAAAACCAATGTTGTGCATCACGGTAACAGAGGAAAGCCAAGTGTTGAGAGAGAGTAACCTGCTGAAGCGATTTATTCCTCTGTTTATGGTGGGAGTGGGGCCAGAAATAAAAACAGAAAGGGGCTTGTCTTTTAAAAGATTAAAAAGATGAATAAAATCCTGCTTTAAAAGCTCAGACTGCTGTTTACGGATGTCATTGGTTCCAGCATGAATTATAACTTTACTCACAGTAGGGAAACGTTGGATGGAGTCCAGAATCTGTTCAGATATATCCTTTACTGTATCTCCAGGAAAACAAAGGGTGACAGCTCCTCTCATCCTAACATGCCGGATAATAGAATCTCCAATGATGAGAGTGCTGGGTGGATGGTGTGCTGGCTGCTGGGCAGAAGACCTCTCGTTATCCAGGACCTGCTGGATGTTGGGCAGCTTGGCATCCACAGGACTGCAGCGGTGTTTAGAGGGCGCCGAGGGCTCGTTCCGTGGATTCGGGGTGTAGTGAAGCACTCCTCGGCGTGTCCCGGCTTTAGTCCTGGGTCTGGCGCGACGTGGGTGGATACCGGAGTCTGACTGCTGCTCTGGTTGCTGGGAGGGGATGCGCGGCGGTCCTGCGGAGCTGCTGGTCTTCGGCGCGGTCGGAGGGACGGTCAGAGGAGGGAAGTCGTCCCCCAGGGCACCGAAGCGGTTCGACAGAGGAAGGCCGGGTGGAGGAGAACGGTGAAAGCCGCCCCGGGCGCCCCCACTGCGACCAGGCCCGACCGTCGACCACGCACCCTGGGGCGTGGTCGACACATGCTAGTGTACATATACTCACAAGAAACTTTATAGCTTTGTTTTAGACATTATTTTATTTAAATAAAACAATTGCACATTCAAAATACTAATTATAATAATAATAATTAAAGAAAGAAATAAAAAAATGAACTCAACATATTAAATACAATATAGATAGCCTACATAAGTGTAAACAAGTGACATTAACTTAAATGCAATAGAAATACGGCACTGTGCAAAATAAGATATTAGTATCTTGTCTATCTATCTTATTTTATCTATCTTCTTTCAGCTATCTTATGTATCTATCTCATGTTATCTATCTTCTTTCAGCTATCTTATGTATCTATCTCATGTTATCTATCTTCTTTTATCTATCTATCTATCTATCTATCTATCTAAAAAAAATGAAAAGATGATCTTTAAAAGAGCTCTGTTGGTGTTTTTGGTCCTGCCTTAAATTACTTCAGGAACTACACCACCACCTCCTTAATCTTACATGACTTGCTACAGCTTGACTTTCCTGGATTTTCTTGAGGCAAAGTCATCTACGACATCATCATATGACAACCTCGGTACTTGGGCCGCGGTCCACGGTACAGTTCGGTACATGTTTTGTGTAGAAAGAGACTGCTTTTTTAAATCCCAAAACAAATATTAAATTTTTTTGGGAAGTGGGAACAAAAAGCAAAATGTCACAGTTAACTTAATCCGCCCATAGTTGCAGGTTTGGGCAGGTCAAAGCCATGAGAATACAACATAAACGTGCTGTACGTCTCTCTGGGATTATTGTTCACACACAGGGCCGCAGTAACAGAATGTTTTCTGCATTTTACCAGTTCTTTAAACAAGAGCGCATCTGACCACACTGACACAGGTGGCGAATATTCTTCGTGTGCCCGCTGCTCAAAGGGCATTTGTGTGTGCATCAATGAATGGAGCGCAGCACATCTCCTCTTTGCTTTGCGCTCTGGCATACCGCAAATAGGAGATGAACACAGCGCAACCCGGCGCCCCTGAATGCTGGAGCCCACCCGGGCAGAAAGCGCTCATGTCGGGGAGACATTTGAGCAGCACCTAACACCAGGGCTGATTTCCGAAAAAAAGCGAAACCGACCCGTGTACATTTTTTTGCTCCTCACTGCTCCGTGATGCACGCATTGTGGAGAGGAGTTCGTGTCTCTATGCCAACCAGCTGCTGGAGCAGGGAACAGCGAGCTGGTTGTTGCACCTGTGTCTGGGAGCGCGGCGCAGTTTGGTAACGCTTTGTGGCGCATAATGTTTTGTTCGGCACCGTGAGCTAAGTGTATGTGTGATCCCTTCAAGTCCCCACTGGTCTTATAATAAAAGCCCTTAACAGTTAAAGTCAATGCCTTGTAAAGCTGTAGACTGTAAATTGTAAATCCTAACGCTGTTACACTTGTTGCAGTGTCAAGTACAATAACAGCGGAAAGTTCTTAACGCGTCTCTGGCGCCCCCTGGGTATGCGGCGCCCTTAGCATTTGCCTATACTGCCTATGCCTCGGGCCGGCCCTGAATCCGCGCTGCGTACAGTGTCAACTGTTGCGAACCGATAAGCTATTTAATTTTTGAATGCATGACTGGGTGACAACATGACTACGAAGTATCTTTTTCAATAGTTTTCTGAGCAGACATTACCTATATCCCTATATACTCTTGTCATAATTTCACATGACATTTGCCGATTTGCAGAACACATCACTAGCTGATTGTTGATAGTGAACTGCATGCTATCTTTACCGTGATTAGCATCTTATCAGTGTAAACACGTTAGCTTCAAAATAATTCAGTTTTAGGCGCCATCAAATTATTAGTAGATGCTTTCAAAGGCATATCATTTTCTGAAACAAAACAGTATTGTTTGATGGCAGAAACTAGCCAGGACTGCTTTCTTGAAAAGTTTCGAACATCAAGATCTCTGATCAGGAGGTGATCACAGGGTTGGGTCAATGTGCAATGTGGTAAGGATAGAATACAATTTCATATCTAAAATGAGAACTATCCCTTTAAACAGCAAGCGATCATCAGTAAAACAGCTACTTTCTTTCTCACTTCCAAACTAGAAGTTACAACATAATAAGCAGAAGCAGAAAGAGGCAGCTGTAAAGCTGAGCATTAAGTATTACTTTAATAACTGAATGACTGAAAACAATGGCTAATGAGACGGCTCTTGGCAGACCTGAGAAGATGGGTTGCATTTTAGCCGGGGGCGCTGAGGAAATGTCCCTTTCAACTATTCTGATTGGCGGTTTGACCACTTTAAAAGAATTTTAAAGCCGCATTCACACCGGTAAGCACGTCCAGGCGTCAAATCGCTCAAATGGACAAGACTTGATACTTTAAAATTAAAACCCAGCTGCTTACACATTTTGTAGTCCGCGTTGGTGTGTCACGTCAGCGAGTGGGCAGGCAGGGATTTCTCTGTTGTTTCTCTGTTATTTCTACACTTTCACTCCCTCTGCTCCACTCTTGTGTCTTTCTCCTTTATCTATTTAATATATTTGTCCCTCAACATCTTCCCCCACTTTTTTTTTTATAGATTTCATCTAAATACACAATGGGAAACTAGTAGTGCATATTTAGTACTGTAGTTGCCAACCAGGTTTGGCTAGCGTTAGCTAACATAACAAGAAAGTGAAAAAGGAAATATGTAACTGCTTTCTTGGCACTCCAATATCCAATATCTTTCATCAAAATAAGGTCCGATCTCTTCTTGAGACTCAGACTCTGCAGCCTTCCAACTCGATTTAGCCAAACTCAGCCGGCATCTTTTATGATTTAAAACCTGAAACCCGACCCTGGACCCTCATTCTATACAGTGAACAGAACTTTCTCCAAACATATAGGTTTCCTTAAATATGTTGTCCGCAATGTTGACTGACATCATAATCAAGTTATAATCTTTAAAATAAAATGTACACTCTAATGGTATTCAATATGAATTTGTTTAAATATTTAGTCCAAACAAGCTGAATCCACATCATGCTATCACACATCAAGCAGTTGAATACACGTATTGAATATAAAAAGTTTACCTGCTTTTAGCCTGGTAGTGGTTTCACAGCTTCCTCCTCATCCATGGACTTGTATTGCACACGTGTGTAACTGATGGATAATCTGTGTTCTGCTGTCACACAATTAGAAGCTCCACTTGGGCTTTCCTTATAGATTCAGTGGGAGGACATTTGCATCAGGCACTCATTCTGGATCAGTGAATAAGATGCATAGTACAGTACAGTATAATATAATATAGCAAAGATTGTTCTTTGTATGGGGTAGATTTTAATGATCCTTCTTTGTCAACTGCTTGATGGAGGATATCAGCAGCATTTGAGAAACAAGACACGTTTGGCTTTCAACTTTTATTGATTGTTGTATAAACTAAGACAAGATTTTTAACAACAAAGTGCAGTGCAAATTTTAATGAAACATCAATTGGACCACACTCAGGTTTATGGTTATTGTCCAAAGCAATTTTAAAAACAAATTGATGCCCTTACCTGAGAAAACAATAGTATGGCTCACGCTCCTGGGCTTCCATTGATTTAGCCCTTCTGGTTATCCCAACAGCTCCATCCAGTCCCACACTTGTTGTTGAGTACCACCTGAAAATGTTTATTCAGCTTTTATTAAAAGAGGAAGAAAAAGGGGAGTATTTCTCAAGGCAATAATTTAGTAGTTTGGCTGTAGAGGATTTATTTCAATAACTCTGTGCTGTAAGAAGGACAGTCAGGAGCAAATTGCTGATATGGCAAGTTGGAAAGCCTTGGAGATTAAGTTATATGAAATGGTTTGGATACTGGATTTGTGGCAATAAATTTCAGTCTGTAACTGAAAATATTGTAGTCTTTATTAGCATCCAAAAAAACTACACAGAGGGAATTTTTTTATGATGGTGGCCAAGTCAGAAGGGGTCCAGAGGTGAGGGAAACAATGTAAGTTGTTTACAGGTATAATTCTTTTTGCAGTTTTCTCAGGTATTTAAAAAAATATAATTTTTGGTTATGAGCTTCAAGTCTGAGGTTGAAAGGCCTGCTTCCCATGACCCTAATCATTATCTCCAACCACAGATTCCCTATTAGATCCAAGTCACTGGTCTGACTGGGCCGCTCGAAGATGTTAATATGACGTCCAGGTAGAAGAAACATGTTGGTAAATCAGAAAAATTACATAAAACTAGAAGGTTATTAAGCAATTTTGTGCTTAACTGGAAGTCAACTGTTAAAGTAAGACTTTTTATAACTGCTTAGCTTTGGTAGTTTTGCAACATATCTACTAACAAAATCCTATGTTACAGCACAAAGTAGACCTAAACCTAAATAAGCTTTAGCCAAATTATTCAAACAGCGAGTAATTTCTCATGATCAACTTTCAGCTGGAACTATCACACATCTAAGGTGAGCAATTTATCTGCAATGAGATGAGTGATGTTATTAATGGGTTATTGCCGCAACACTGGAGTTGCAGTAGCGTTGATTCTGTTGTGGTGTTGGTGCATATGTGGGGTTTATATGTGGTGCACATGTAGCAAATATTTAATAACCAGTTGAAATAAAATCAGTTGCAGGCTGGTTTATATGGTGATCAAATTGCGTCGGTTATAGTACTAAATTGTAGAAACCTGGTGCAGGAGCATCACTTTCCAATATCACTTAAAATCAACTAAATGAATTTTTATCCCTTGACATATTGATGACAGAGGAGCCGATTTTGTGGGTGCTTCAGGGCCTGAGCACTCAAATGGGATAACAGGAAAAGTCTATCTGATGAATCATACAATGTACATCTAAAGTCCCAATTATAGCTCCATAAAGATGTTGCTGTGAAACTCTGGCGAACATGAAAGCGTGAATGAAAGTTCAGGGATTAGGGTGGACGTTTCTATACTGTGGGTGGGTTGCCGGTGTTACCTGAACTAGCATCTGCACCCTTTCTCCATTTGTTCTCACGTTTTCTTCTCCTTCCTTTCAGGTTTTCCCGGTCTGATGAGCTGTCGCGTCACAGGAGATCCCATTCAGGCGTCAAGCCCTACCAATGTCCTGTATGTGAGAAGAAGTTTGCCCGCAGTGACCATCTGTCAAAACACATCAAAGTCCACCGTTTTCCACGAAGCTGCCGGACAGTGCGCTCAGCCAACTGACTTTTGTGAAGTTCCAGGGATCACAGGGAATAATTAGATAGAGAGATCACCTTTGCAGAGAAAAATATTGAAGAAGTTAGATTTGACTGTAAGGATGTGTGCTTACTTTCTGTGCCAACAACCTCAAAACATTGCTCCAAATTTGAGCTGTCTGAGATTTGTTGTAGTAACTGGAAACCCAGCTGGGTTTCCAGTTACTAGTGATGGGGCTCAACACCCACAAGGCCTTGGTGCCGTTGCTTTTTGTCTGGATCTACTGCGCTGATATTTGTTCAGTTCTTGTCTTTTATGTCAGCAGAAGATACAATTACTTTGTTTTCTTTTAGTCACGTTTATATGAGGCTTTTGGTAACACATTTTCATGTCCAGTCTGACTATTGGTTTCTTCTGAGCTGTCTGGGACATTCAGTCTCTGATATAATCTTTAGTTGGATCCTGATCACCAGAGAGTGGTAATATTTTAGGCTATTTAAGTTCTTTAGAAGAAAAGTCATCTATACATAGTGATTGTCTTCAGTAGGTTAGTCCAGGCCTTTTATCTGATTTTTTGCTGGAGAGCAAAAGTTGTCTTCAAAATCAGGCATTTATTCTGCTCTTACCACCAAGCTGACATTAAGACCCAGAGCAGATACTTATGTTGGCACTATACACCATAGGGATCTTGCAAACATGGGAAAAAAAATGAAGAGTGCATAAACCGGAGATTTAGAGTAATATATACGTTTGTTAATAGCCTTTATGGCCTGCAAAGCAAATTACTTATGAATTCCTTATTAACTTTCTCCAGAGGTAATAGGGAGTTGTCTCCATCTTAAGACAACAATCTTTTAAAAAGAAAAAAAGTCGAGGCAATCTAATGAGTAAAAATACACACAAAATAACCAAGGAGATGGAGGTTTTCATAATTAGATGTGGTCCCAATGGGCAGCTGTCAGTGCTATGTATAAGGCAAAGCAAGGCAATTTTATTTCTATAGCACACTTTCAACACAAGGCAATTCGAGGTGCTTTACATGATTCAGTGGTAAAGAAACCAAATATATGATAAAAATATGAAAATTAAAACAAATCACTACTAAAATAAATGCATTTAGTAACTGAAGCATAAAAAATTAAATTTAAGGATGGAAGGATTTAAGAATTTAAAATATAAGGATGTTAGTGACTGTTCAGAATAATTCTTTTTGAAAATATCAGTATGACTGAATGTTTCAGTTTCAGCTATCATCTGAGCAATTTTGCTAATGACAGGACCTGCCTTAACTCTACCTTATTTGTAACTGGAAACACCATGATAGCCTTGTACCTCAGCTAGCAAGAATGTTTTGTTGTTACAATGCTGAAGTTCACATTATACGAACCTACCTACTGAACTACCAGGAGAGTGAACCTCCACGGAATTCAAGGACGAAAACTGCTAGTGAGTCCATTATACGGTTCCAGAAACCCCCCTTACTGCCAATCCTGTCTGATGCATCATTCTAAATATAAAAGACTGTCACTCTGCTGTTCAATCATATTTCATTTATGTGTAGTAATATCAGTGGGTATACAATTTGATAGCTCATTCCATTGATTCAATTTTTGAATTTGTAATGCTGGTGTGATCAGAGAAATTTGCATCCTATGAATGTATGTACATACGCAGGACTGTTCAGACTGTTCTGAGAGCACACCTGCAAACAAATCAATGGTTGTAAATATCTTCAGTTATCTGTAAATGTATTTGTATATCAATTAGTACACACACACATTATATATATATAAAAATTTACAAATAAAATGTATTAAACATAATTTCTAATTTTTACTTTATGTTTTGTCTCTAAGTGTTTTTGATAATTAAATAATTAATTAAATAATAAATAATTTTAATATCCAGATTAAGATGAGACTATATATATATATATATATTTATATATATATATATATATACAGTATATATATATATATATATATATATATATATATATATATATATATATATATATATATATATACTCACTCCCCTAAAGGATTATTAGGAACACCTGTTCAATTTCTACTTAATGCAATTATCTAATCAACCAATCACATGGCAGTTGCTTCAATGCATTAAGGGTGTGGTCCTGGTCAAGACAATCTCCTGAACTCCAATCTGAATGTCAGAATGAAAAAAAAAAGGGATTTAAGCAATTCTGAGCGTGGCATGGTTGTTGGTGCCAGACGGGCCGGTCTGAGTATTTCACAATCTGATCAGTTACTGTGATTTTCACGCACAACCATTTCTAGGGTTTACAAAGAATGGCATGAAAAGGGAAAAACATCCAGAATGCGGCAGTTCTGTGGGCGAAAATGCCTTGTTGATGATAGAGGTCAAAGGAGCGATTCAAGCTGATAAAAGAGCAACTTAGACTGAAATAACCACTCGCAAAGCAAAGCATTTGTGAAGCCACAACACGCACAACCTTGAGGCGGATGGGCTACAACAGCAGAAGACCCCACCGGGTACCACTCATCTCCACTAAAAATAGGAAAAAGAGGCTACAATTTGGTCTGACCCTCGATTTCTGTTGAGACGTTCAAATGGTAGAGTCAGAATTTGGCGTAACCAGAATGAGAACATGGATCCATCATGCCTTGTTACCACTGTGCAGGATGGTGGTGGTGGTGTAATGGTGTGGGGGGTGTTTTCTTGGCACACTTTAGGCCCCTTAATGCCAATTGGGCATTGTTTAAATGCCACGGGCTACCTGAACATTGTTTCTGACCATGTCCATCCCTTAATGACCACCATGTACCCATCCTCTGATGGCTAGTTCCAGCAGGATAATGCACCATGTCATAAATCTTGAATCATTTAAAATTGGTTTCTTGAACATGACAATGAGTTCACTGTACTACAATGGCCTCCACAGTCACCAGATCTCAACCCGATAGAGCATCTTTGGGATGTGGTGGAACTGGAGCTTCGTGCCCTGGATGTGCATCCCACAAATCTCTATCAACTGCAAGAATTGTTTCAATTCCTTCATCCTCAAGGGACTGCCTGCATACTCTTGCCACATGAAGCCGGGCATTGTCGTGCATCAGCAGGAAACCAGGACCTACTGCACCAGCGTAGGGTCTGACAATGGGTTCAAGGATTTCATCTCGATACCTTATGGCAGTCAGAGCATCATTTCCTAGGCAGTAGAGATCTGTGCGTCCCTCCATGGATATGCCTCCCCAGACCATCACTGACCCAACATCAAACCTTTCATGTTAAACGAAATTGCAGGCAGCATAACGTTCTCCTTGTCTTCTCTAGACTCTTTCGGACTTGCCAATTCAGGTGTTCTTGAGCAAATGCCAGTCGAGCTCCATGGTGCTGGGCAGTGAGCAAAGGGCCCACTACAGGACGTATGGCCCTTAAGCTAATCTTCATGAAGTCTGTTCCTGATTGTTTGGGTAGAGACATTCACACCAGTGGCCCTCTGGAGGTCATTCTGTAGGGCACCAGCAGTGCTCAGCCTGTTCCGCCTTGGACAAAGGAGCAGGTATCGGTCCTGCTGATGGGTAGAGGACCTTCTACGGCCCTGTCCAGCTCTCCGAGAATAAGCACGTCTCCTGAAATCTCCTCCATGTTCTGCAGATTGTGCTGGGAGACACATTAAACCTTCTTGCTGCAGCACGTGTGGATGTGCTATCCTGGAGAAGTTGGACAACCTGTGCAACTTCTGTAGGGTTAAGGAATCGCCTCATACTGCCAGTAGAGATAATTACTCAAGCCAAAACCAGCAAAAAAAGATCAAGAGGGAGAAACTTGAAATGACCTCCACATGTAAAACCAGTCCTGTTTTGAGGGTTTTCTAATTGTTGCCACTGTAGTGCACCTGCTGTTAAGTCCATGAACACCAATACAGAAAGTGATTGACGATGCCCTCAGCTGCTTAACCAACCAGGAAATTATCAGACAGGTTTAATTGATTACATTTGTGAGCAGTTTATATATATATATATATATATATATATATATATATATATATATATATACTACCATACCATACATTACGGTGTAATACAAAGTTCACTTATTTCAGTAATTTAACTTAAGAAGTAAAACTATTTTATGATATAGACTAGTTTATTGGTTTATTGGTAAAAGGATCCTCATTAGCTGTCACCAAAGTGGGACGAGCTAGTCTTCCTGGGGTCCATACAAAAACAAGACAAAAGACAAATTTAAAATACACAAAATATAAGTCGAAATCTTACAATGGTCATCTAAAAGCCGCGAAACATTACAGACAGCATATCAATGTGTTCTGCCCATGACAGCTGACTATCAGTTATTATGCCCAGTACTTTTACTTTATCTACCTGTTCTATAGGTTCTCCGGACAAATTTAAACTAATCTTTGGTGTGAATGACAATTTATTATTTGATCGCAAGATAATAGATTTGGTTTTTGAAATGTTCAGCACCAACTTATTTAGTTTTATCCAATCAAAGATCATATCTAATTCAGCCGATAAAACATTTTCTAATTCACTGACAGTTTTTGCAGCATAATACAATGTGGAGTCATCGGCATACATTTTTTTACAGTTGCTTTACTCAAAACTAATGGTAAATCATTCGTGAAGATGGCATATAAGAGCGGACCCAGGCAGCTCCCTTGGGGGATCTCACAGTCCAATAACTTAGAGTCAGACCAGCTGCCACTGTAATAGACCCGTTGTGTCCTTTTTGTGAGATAACGCTTCATAAATAATATGGCAGTAGGACTAAATCCATAGCATTTTAATTTACCAATGAGCAGACTGTGATCTAGGACATCAAATGCCGCACTAAAATAAAGTAATACTGCACCAGTCATCTTTGAGTTATCAATTTCCTCAAGCCAGTTATCCGTCATTACTCTAAGGGCGGAACAAGTTGAATGATTCTGTTTATTAGCATGTTGAAATCCTGTGTTTAAGCCGTTACAGTCAAAGTACTCCTGTATTTGTGAATAAACTATTCTCTCCATCAGTTTACTGAGAACTGGGAGAATAGTGATAGGTCGACTGTTGTTCCCAGTCAGTGCTAGTCTGCTATCTTTAGGTAAGGGAATAACCTTACCCTCTTTCCAGATTGTGGAATAAACCCCTTTCAATAAGCATGCATTCAATATATGACATATTGGACTGTAAATGTAGTCAGCTGCCAGACCAAGTACTTTACTGTCCAGCATTCATCAGTACCCACTGAGCTATGTTCAGGCAGAGACTTCAATAACATCCATACTTTCCGCCAATCTATGCTATTAAATTAAAAGTGCAACTCTTATCGAACATCACATTATTTTTTATGAGCTTTAAATCATCAGAATCATTATTGTTCATTGACTGTCTCAGTGTTTTAACCTTATTTACAAAATAATCCTTAAAATAAATTCCAATATCAGATGGTTTGGTCAGAAACATGCCTTCAGATTCCACAAAAGAAACCCCAACAGTTGTCATTCTCCCCATAATTTCATTAAGGGTTTTCCAGAGCGCTTTACCATCTCTCTTTACAGCATCTATTCTTTGCATGTAGTACTCTTTTTTCATATATCTATTCAATTTTGTTACCTGGTTTCTCAGTTTACAATACTTGAATTTGTCCTCCACTAATCCAGACTTTAATAATAATAATTTGGATTCATCTCTTTCTTTCATGAGGCTCTTAAGAGTGTCATTCAGCCATGGAGCTAGCCTCCCTTTTACAATACAATACTTACATGCATCCATCCATCCATCCATCTTCTTAACCGCTTATCCAATTCAGGGTCACGGGGCAGCTGGAGCCTATCCCAGCAATTATCAGGCGTTAGGCAGGGTACACCCTGAACAGGACGCCAGTCTGTTGCAGGAATACTTACATGCAAAGCAAGATATTTTAAGCCATTATTTTTACAACTTTGATGATTATGCCTTTCAACCTATAAAAAAAACAAAATTCAAAAACTCAGAAAAGTGGAATATTACATGAAATCAATAGAACAAGGATTTTAAGTAGGTAAACGCTGGACCTCTGAAAAAGCAGAATCATGCATGAACCATGAAATCATCATCTACTCAGTACTTGGTTTGGGCCCTTTTCATCAATTTCTGAAAAGATGCGATATGACATGAATGCTATCAGCCTGTGGCACTGCTGAGGGGTTATGGAAGGCCAGGATGCTTCAATAGCGGCCGCTCGTGTCTCTCATCTTTCTCTTGGCAATGATCCATTGACTCTTCATGGCAGGGCTATTCAATTAATTTGGAACTGGGGCCAGTTCAGGAATTGGAGATCAAATAATGGGCCGGAGAACGAGTTATCATGGTAACAAATGAAAAAGAACGACTAAATATTTACGAAGTGAGAATATTCCATTTTATTATACTTCTCAGGCAAAAAGCAAATGCCCATAAATTCCCACATGGACTACTACTGCAATACCTTTTGTCCATTTTGAACATAGATCAAGACTAGCAATCAGTAGATCAACCAGATCACAAATATTTAAAATTGTACTCAATGAAGGCAGCATGAAATCTATCTGACGAAATAAAACCAAAGTGCATTGTAAGGTACAGAAAGGAAATATAATAACATAACAGTGCATAGTATTTTATCAAGGGAATGTATTTCAAATTGCAACTGAGCAAAATCTGTGGCTTACTTTTTCCAACTGAAAACTAGACATCCAAGTGAAAAAACAAATACCAAACTGCAAAGATTCTAATCATAACAATGCAACAGTGCAGGGTACTTTATCAGGGCAAAACATTGGAAAATGCTTTCAACAACAATAACTTTGCCCATTTTAGCCCTTCTAACTTAAAAAAAAATCACCAACAGTCTCTTAGTGGACCTCACCTCACCTCTATATCCCACTCAGTCAATCAATAAAGAAACAAAGAAATAAAATACGAGGTGAATAACAGGCCACTCCTCACTACTTGTTTGACGTCTAATGTGAGAAGTGACATTTTTTTGACTTAGCCAGAGCAGTGAAGTCGGGTGTGTATGTTGTCAGGGCAATGCGCAAGCAGTGTTGCAGATGCTGGTCAGTGAGGGAAATGCGGTTGTGTGTTTTAATAGAATTCATATGTGAGAATGATGACTCAGAAGTATATGTTGAGCCAAACATTGTCAAAAGAAAAATGGCAAGACCCCTTGAGTGTGGAAATTTCTCAGGGCTGACAACATTGGTCCAGAATTTTTCATGACCTGCCTGCTGGAATGACTGTCTTAAGTCATCTGATGACTGAATGTCAATAAGCTCCAGTTGTAACAAACCCTCATCCAATGATGGTATTAACTCCTTTCCTTTCATTGCAATGTTTTCCTCAATACTGACACAAAAAGGGTCCTTAACAAATCTCATGACTTCATTTGATATGCTAAAATCACTGAACCTGGTGGCAAAGTTTTTTTTTAGTGAGTCAGTAAAGCTTGACATCACCTAAGTAATTTGTAGGCCAGAGTTCCTTAACGTGGGGAAGTGGAGCATCTTCCCTGGACAAAGATCAACAGAGAAGAGTGAAAGTTTTCTTACAAAAGCATGAAGTTTCTCCACCAGTTCCGAAACCGTTTTATCTCTGCCCTGCAAATCCATGTTGAGGTGGTTCAAATGATGGAAAACATCACTCAAAAAGCAAACACTCGCATTAAACTCATCATTTCTCATCAAAGACAGAAACCTGTCAGCTTTTTTCAGTTTTGATGACTGGAGAAACACCAGAATCTCCTCTCTTAGTTCCCAGAATCGTTTCAATGCATTTCCTTTACTAAGCCATCTAATGTCATTGTGAATAAGCAAATCATTGTACTCAGCAGACATGTCAATTAACAGCTTACGAAAAAGACGGTGCTGTAAACTGAAAGAGCAACGAATAAAGTTTATAATTGCCATGACAAAGTCCATGGTCTCTTTTAACTCACCACTGAGTTTGGCACACAGGAGGCTTTGGTGGGTGAGGCAGTGTAGTGATTTCATCTGCGGAGCTGCACCTGCCATCCTTGCAGCGAGCCCATGCTCCCTGCCGACCATCGAGGGCGCACCGTCCGTCACCAGCATGTTGACGCGCCTCAAGTCCAAGTTGTGCTTTTATAAAGAATGCACTAATTTTGCTGAATAAAATCTCACCGGTCGTCTGCCCCTCGAGTGGAATCAGTCCAAGCAGATCCTCGCGGAAACATTCCCCGTCAAAAAATCACACATAAAGACACAGCTGCGCGACGTCGCTGTTATCCGTCGACTCATCCGCGGCCAGAGACATCACCTCGGCCTTCCTCAGATTGTCCAAAAGTGTCTCGAACACATCCGATGCGAGGGACTCCACTCTCCTGATATTTGACATGTCTGATATTGGAATTTGCTTGATAGAATCAATGACACCTTTACATACTTTTTCATCTGTTACCACCTCATCTATTGCGGCCAGCATACACTCCTTGACTGTCTCTGAGTCTGTAAATGGCTTTTTCTTTTTTCCCAATATCCACGCCACTCGTAATGATGCAGCCGTTGCTCTTTCTTGATCTGAACAAGCCCGGAACAATATCTGACGTCTTTGCTGATAACACAGCATAAACGCCGATATCTTCTGCATCCGAGCAGCAGAACCAAGTGGGAAGGTATCGTTAAAGTTAGCATGCGCTGTTGTGAAATGTCTTCTCAGATTGTACTCTTTGCACACAGAAAGACGCTCATTGCAGATTAAGCACACAGGATTCCCATCAAAGGAACTAAATACATACTTCTCTGTCCACTCCTCATTGAATTGTCTGTTCTCCAAGTCAACTTTTCTTTTCTTTAAGGTCGAGAGCGACATCCTGCTTCTTCTCAGTCAAACTTTAAAACCGCCACAAAAGGAGACTTCTGATTGGTCATTTTGGTCCCCCAAAATATATGTCCGGGAAAAACAGATATTTTATCCCGCATGTTTTCATGCAGGAGAGAATAGACAATTGGTCATAGGCATGCACAGGCACACTTGACGGCCGGTTTAAAATTATTCAGGGGCCGGACCTGGCCCCAGGGCCGCCAATTGAATAGTCCTGCTTTATGGGGTTCAGGTCAAGCCAGTTTGCTGGACAATCAAGACCAGTAATCCCATGGTCATTGAACCAGATTTTGGTACTTTTGGCTGTGAGGGCAGGTCCCAAGTCCTGCAGAAGGAAGCATGAAGTGCTCCATAATGTCCTGATAGGTGGCTGCGTTCACTTACAATGGACCATCACAGACTGTGTAAACTTCACAATGGACTTCAAGCATCTTGGATTGTGTTCTTTCCATTCTTCCTCCAGACTCTATGATGCAAAATGAGTTCCCTTTGCAGTTATTTTTTTTCTTTAGCCCAGGTAAGATGTTTCTGATGTTGCCTGTTGTTTAGGAGTGGCTTGGCAAAAGGAATAGCACATTTGAAGCCCATGTCCAGGATTTGTCTATGTGGTGGCTCTTGATGCACTAACTCCAGCATCAGTCCACTCCTTGTGAAGGTCCCCAACACTTTTGACCTATGTGAATCATGAAGATTCGAGGATAAATTTTTTGGGGAGGTTGGGGGCGGCAGTGAGCTGCGCAAGCTGCTTGGCGATGAAGCGCCAAACCGCCAGAAGCTGGATTTATCAGACTGAATTTAGTGAGTGATGGTTTCAATCATTTAGCTACGTTAGCTAATAATTTTCCATCTGAGATAATCCTACTGTTAGCTAGATATTGTTACTGAAGTTAGCTTTGAGCTTGAATAGCTTACAGTAAATTACAGATGTTGGTGATTTAGGGAATTCTCGTTATCTGGCTATAAATCAAAGTGTTGTTTATGGCAAACCAGAAATTTATAATTCATGAAATTATCTTGGGGCAGCAATTCACTTACATGAGAAATAATATTAATTATTGAGCAAGATAATCAGTCTATCTGAAAGATGAGCCCTTTGACCGACACATTGAAACACACTCAGTATAAGAAGAAGAGAGATTTAACTCAGTTTAAAGGATTTAATAACTAAGTTGTTCACACAAACAAGGTTTAATCTTGGCTAGTTCGGTCCCTGCTAACTGCAAAGCTAAATGGCTAAGTTACAACGCTACGTAAACAACTGCCACGTCACCAGAGGGTGGACGAGAAGAGCGCAGGACTAGAAAAAAAAGGGAGGGGTCACTTATGGATAAGGGTGATTTACCAAAACATGCGGTCACCTCTGTAGACAAAGGAAGACCGTGTGTTGATACTGCTAGCCTGGTGGCAAACAAAAGGGTTATAAACTCAGACAAAGGCGGAATGGAATCTAATGTCCATCCTTTGCTCGTCTCTATGAAAACACGTTCGTGGAAATCAACACAGAACAAATGCAAAAATCAACACTAAACTTTGCTTACAGATAAAAAATAGAGTAAACCTTAACACAACACATAAACAGTTCATAACAAAGCATGCATGCACAATCAATCTAAATCGGCTCCAACCCAGATGTAAGAATGGAAGGACACACCGCACCCGTCCTTCAAATCAGGGAAAAGAATGTCGGATTTGTCGACAGCATTTGAAGGAGTCTTTGAATGTGGACATGCCATTTTGCGGCGCTGTGACGTAACCAGCTGACAAATCCGGCCTTCGAAGGATCCGGCCACTGGATTTGGACACAGCCTGAGTGTATTTAATATTCGTCAATTCTAGGCAGACCTAAGACAGAAAAGAAACACTGCTTACAGTGCTTCTGTCTAAACTTTGTGTAATTCATATTTCCAGGACGTTTTGATGCTATTGAGGTGAGAGAACTGACAACAAGGCAGATGGTGAAGTGGTCCATGTCGTGACTCATATTTTTTGGGGCTACTTTATATAACAGTCTCGTATTGAATATGTTTATATAATCTTTAGTTAGTATTCAGAAAGTAAAAGTCTGTTTTAATTAGCTTGCATGATGGTAAAGAGATGTTTGTCAGTATTGTTTATGGGGCTAAGCTTTTAAGTCGTAAAACTTTTGGCTAAAGTTTATGGCATGTTGTAAAAGCAGGATGTTTAGATAAGAAACTGGGAGAAAAGTTGTAGAGTTGGGGTGTTGCCATAAAACCATAAATCTTTATAATGAACCTTTGACCCAGAACAGAGACGACCCATCCTCTGACTCCAGGATTCTCTGACAGCAAATCATGGCTAAGACACTGTATGAAAATGTTCTGATTGGAGAGATTAGAAACGCCTAGAGGCCCGGTTGTCTATAAAGCTGTGAAATGAAGATCAGTTAATTGTTCAGATTTCTTTAAATCTGGACCACAGAGGAAATTACGGGGGCAAGTTCCTCTGTAAAACTGCAATTTGTTAATCTGTTCAAAATAAATGTTAAACTGGAAATTGGTTCCTTGTCTCTGTTTTGAACATGCACAGAATTACTTATGATAATTATTTAATTCAACATCCACCATTCAGTTCTATATTATAACCCAGCCTCTGAAGCCTTTCGTAACACAACAAAAGTACTCTGTAATGAACCCTGACGTGTTTTACATTCTTTGGATAGTATTTATTGATTCATTAAAACTTATTATAAAACGACCCATTTAAAATCACAAACACTGAGCGTCTCGTAGTTGTAGACTATGCACTCCATTCACTGACAGCCAGGGTATAATTTCTTCCTGTTGGACAATCTGCACGAGAGAAGACGACAGGGTAAAGATCCAATAATTAATTTGGAGGTGTTTGTGTGTCATGAAAGGCTTAAGAAATAGGTTACAGTTAATACTTAAGTACCATTAACACTAATACAAACATTATTTTTGCAGAATGAGTGTGTTAGGGGAGGATGATGCAGCTCTGGTTAAACAGCTGGATGCTGGGTTGAAATACAGCTGGAACTGGTTCTGGCTAATATAACATATAACAAAAACAAAAAAACACAAAAAAATCAGGCTCAGGATTTTTATTATTATTTTTTTTTTACTTTCATTGTTGTCTTTGCCCCCAAAAAACCTAAAACAAAATCTTGGCTGTCGATTATGACAGAAGAATAGACAAGTTGAGTTACTACTATTCCCCCCTATTCTGGGGGAGGACCCCAAACCCCTCTTCCTCCATGACCTCCGCCCCCATCAGAGGCCATGTTGCCCCTTGCACACCCTTCCCACCTTTTTCCACCCCTGACCTGTTTTCATGTCTGAGAGTCGCTCCAGCTGGCGATTTATTTGACAGCCACCTCTCTGAGCTTTATAATAAATGAAACCGTTTGAAAATCGGTTGAAAATTGAGCAAGTTAGAGTTATTTTAATAGTACATGTACTATTGACACCAATAGTAGACCGTAGTAAGATGGCCGCCGCGTTTAACGCCAGGCTCTAGTGTCAAACAGCGCCGACGAGTCATCTAGTGTTTATATATATATCTATGATCTGAACCAGTGCTTTCAAATCAGGAACAAAATGGCGGATGTCTGAGAAGTTACTGCTATACCTTGTGGGTGGAGACAGTGCTCTGAGGCTGTGTGAATATTCCAATATTTCGGTTTGTGACGTAGAAAGCTGGGCAGATTTAGAACAGCTCACTCAGAGAATGAAGGCAGGAAAATTTCAGAAACCTTTATCTCACTCAAAACAGCATGGATGTTCCCCCCCCCCCACACACAAATTTGTATGTGTTTATTTGCATCAGAGGCACACATTAACACCCCACATCCCAGAAAAAGTTTTTTTTTTTTTCCATAAAAGGGGCCCTTTATTTTATTATTATTTTTTTTTTACGTGTCCTGTCTAGCAGTATGCTACTCAGAATTGGTCTGAGCACCAAGTACAAGCCCAACAGTTTTACTTTCCCAAGCAGAGTATTACAGCTTCGCTGTAGTACGCCACTTGATGTATATGTATGAAAAATCTTTATTAGTGATTACTGTGGGTTTAATTTCCTGACGTCATGGACACTAAACCGAAACAAGAAGGGAGAAAGGAAGAAGGTGAAGAAAAGAAACCGGACCAGCAGAGGCGCGGACCGACGACACAAGACAGGGAGGCAAACAAAGAACACAAGAAAACATCCCAGTCCTCCACCTCTGCCGGACGGCAGAGAAACAGTAATACAAAACAAAAACAACAAACTGTACAGAACCATGAGGCAGGAGATGAATGCATCCAGGGTCCCACAGAGTACAGAGGCCACAGGTGGACCAGCGCAGGGTCGATCACCCACCAAGAGAGGAACAGATGGAAGCCCCAGGGGAACACCCACCTGCCGCAATGCTGGGGCCCGAGAGATCGCAGTGACGAGCCCACGGGCTCCGCCGGAAACCGGCTACGCCAGAAACCGGCTACGCCAGGGCGGGCCCGGATCAGGACCCGGAGGCCACGGGGACCAGGGGCACCCCGCCCCCCAGCGGGGCCCCAACCAGGGACCAGCCGACAAGGGCCCCCGCTGCCGCCGCAGGCAAGGGGGATCCGCAGCCAACCGACGGACAACATACGCCGCCGCTACCCCGGACCAATACCCATCGCCAACAACCCAGCCCGCCCCCACACCCCACACGCCAGGGAGCCACAGCAAGAGCCACATCGCCCCTCCCCAGGCCGCGCCCAGCCGGCACCTGGACATCCAGATCTTCCAGCTCCTGGGTCCAGATCCCGCCCCACGCAGGGCGCCAAGATCAGGGGCCCAGCCAATGCCGGACAGTCCCCCCAGATGAACCGACCAGCCAGCAGAAGTCCTGGAACCGGCAGGAGGCCTGGGCGCCAGGCACGGTCCCCACCGATCCACCGGACGGCACCAACCTACTCTACAACCCCGGCACCCCCATAAGAGGTGCCCCAGTCAATCCAAGGAGGATGTCGGCCCGAAACAGCGGCCGCCTGACACACCGGACCACCCAGGACCCGCCAGACATGCACCAGGACCGAGCCGGGCCGCAACCGGGACCCCCGGCCCCAGGAATCGAGAGCCATCATCAACCAGCTAAATCAACCAGTTTAACTAAAACTGAAATGATGGAATACAAGCTGCCGGCTTTACCCTGTATATTACCAACAATTACCAAAGCCGAGTCTTCTTTTATACCACTGAATATAGTAACAGTTTAATGACCTAAAGTTTTTACATTCAGGTTCTTCTGGCCAAAATATTTAGTAAAATGTTTATAGGGGCAACAAAAGTGGAGGCACCAAAATGATCTTCAATTAATATTTAAATCACAGAAATGTATGCTGCACATTGTACTTCAATTCACTTTATTTACATAGCACCAGTTTACAACATGTCATCTCAAGGCACTCGACAAGAAACAAATTCAATTCAATCATTAATTAATTCCTATTAGTTAAAAACTTTCCACCTAAGGAAAGCCCAACAGATTGCATTGAATAAGTGACAAAGCTGTGCATTACAGTATCCTACATCTAGTAAGACTCATCCAGCTCTCATCAGTGAAACCAATGCCATTGACCTGCATGTACCTAATGAGGAATTTAACTTTGAAAATGGGTCAATATTTGTGGAGTCAGAACATGTTCCAGAAGGTCTCTGCAGCCCCACATGTCTCACTGTTGATCAATAAGCAAAGAACAAAACTAACAGAAGCAGACATATGATGACGACAGTTGGGTTGTTATCAGTCTGTCAATCAGTCATCATTTCATTGACCTGTCCATGACTGCAGTGAAATAACCATCATGATAAGAAGGTTAGGCCCAGACTGGATACACTGATGTGTAATTAATGTTTTACACAAAAATATTTATATGCTGTCGCAAACTCACACTCTTCCTGGAGTACCTTGCTTCTTTTAGAAAGTATTGCAGGGATGTCCACAGGTCATTTTTCTAAATCCAGTCTGATGTCTTAGGGCCTGATTTATCAAGATTCTTAATAATGACCACAATATTTTTTTTGTTATACTTAACTATGTTCATGTCTCTTCCTTTATTTTCCCATAAAGCTCTTTGAATGACCATATCTATGACTGCTGCTATATAAATAAACTTGCATGCCTTCCCACAGTTGATCAACCACATGAATGAATCAACACACTAAAGCTTTGTGTGAACTTAGAATCTACAACCAGAACTGCTCCCAACAAACCTAATGTTTACATCCCAGCTGTAATTTGTACTTTTTGACTCAATTTAATATTTATGCTGTTATTTGCACATCTGTCTATCAGTTTATATATATATTTTTTTTTACTTCTTGTAAATACATTTACTTTTTTAATACACAAGTACATGCTGTAAATTTTGTTTTTAAACAATCCTACTCAGTTGCAGAGTAAACCACTTCATTCTAATAACTGCACAGTACTTGATTTGTAATTTTTGTTCTTAATATACATATATTACTCCTAATTCCTTTACTTTGAGCGACTAAATGCTTTTACCTGTTACTTTGATGCTGCTATAGCTGTATTTCCCCTTTTTGGGACAGTAAAGGATTAAATTTTTGTGTGTGTTTTTAATGCTTTATTTATTTTTATTTTGAAGCACTTTGTTGTTTTCTGACCTACAAAAGGTGCTATATAAAAAACTATTTACTTACTCATGTATGTATCATCTACACTGATGATCCTATAGTGTTTATGTAAATAACTGTTAAATGTAGACTTTTTAAATTTACATAAACATTTTTTTAAAGATTTGAATTGTTTAAACATGCCAGAGTTTGTCCAGCTTTTTCTTCAACTCTCAATTCTAAATTTCCATATTCAAAACTGATATTAGAGAGAGCAGGTAATATACTGACTGCTAAAAACATCTCGTCACATTCACAAAGTAGGGAGCACAGGACCACAGCTGTTAGGATCCAGTGGTTGTGTGTGAGGGTGTGCAGGCTGGCGGTGGATCTTTCCTTCCTCTCAGCAGGATGTGATAAACAGGTGCAGCAACCAGCTGGCTCTAATCAGTCCTCATCAAGGAGGGGTTTTCCTGTAGCTTCCTAGAATTGGAACTTTAGTTTTGTAATTTGTACATATTTAAGACTTGATAACTTATATGTTTTGTAACTTTTGACATACATTTTGTAGCTTGTAACTTATCAGTGGCATAGGCAGACGACTTTTACTGGGGTGGCCGAAAGGGGAAACAAACTAAAGGAGGGGTGGGCAGGATAAGAAAATTTTTGAGTGATATAACACACCATCCTGCTCCCTAATATTCAACAGCAATGAGCAGGTAATGCAAATAGATTAATAATTTAAATGAATGTGTATATTATTGGACAGATGTAAAAATGTTACATTCCTGTTTTTATTAATAATACAGGTTATGCAAACATCTTATATATTAACAATTATACAAATAGCATATTTTACATATTAACTATACAAACGTGCATTTATCCATCTAAAATGGATTCGACTATCCATCCATCCATCCATCTTCTTAACCGCTTATCCAATTCAGGGTCACGGGGCAGCTGGAGCCTATCCCAGCAATTATCAGGCGTTAGGCAGGGTACACTCTGAACAGGACACCAGTCTGTTGCAGGGCCAACACAGAGAGACAGACAACCATTCACACTCACATTCATTCCTAGGGACAATTTAGAGTGATCAATTCACCTATCATGCATGTTTTTGGACTGTGGGAGGAAGCCGGAGTACCCGGAGAGAACCCACGCATACACGGGGAGAACATGCAAACTCCATGCAGAAAGACCCTGGGCCGGGATACGAACCCACGACCTTCTTGCTGCAAGGCAACAGCGCTAACCACTGCGCCACCGTGCAGCCTTAGATTCGACTAATTTCCGCAAATATTCAACAGCATTCAAATACAACTTGCTCTTGCAAAAACATATTTCAATATATCTTTAACATCTGAAGGATAACACATGACGTGTAGATCCATCAGATCTGGGGTGACCCCACTCAGAATCGCCATTGTATCTTATGCCTTGTAAGTTGCACACATTTTAGAAATACAAGTTTCAATGTATAAATTACAAACTCAATTTTTAGGCCTGAGCAGCAAAAGCGCTGTGAAGACCCAGGGGTGTCAAACTCATTTCCGTTTTGGGCTACATCTAGATCATGAATGTCCTTAAAGGGCCGGTTGTGGCAAAAAGTGTTGATAGGTAAAAGTATTTAAACGAGGGGTGGTACATTCTTCTCAGGCAGACAGAGCAATTCTGTAGTACAGTACAGCTATAATATTACCCTAAATCGATATGTAAGTTCAATAAATGAGATATACTACCTATTTGAAATGTGCCACTCATGACATCTCCGAACTTAATGCCTTGAAATTAGCTGCTTGTCCCTTTAAGAGCCTCGGACATTCCCCCTTCGAAAAGCTGTCTCCAACGTCACGACAACATTCTCGGAGCACTATCTCCATCAAGCCAAGCATGTGGAGCGCGGCTGCCGGTGGACCCTAATCTCTGAGCTGATTGTATTACATGTTCGGCCTGGCCTCAGGCGGAGCTGGGAGCGCTACAGTGGAGAATTTGTGGGTATCCATAAACACCGGCCCCTCCCTGCGTCTGCAGGCCCAGTTTGAGGAGCTGGTGTCCCACGTAGGTCCAAGCATCGCCCGCCGAGACACCAACTACTAAGCTAAGCAGCTGTCCATTCAATTCAATTCAGTTTATTTTTATAGCGCCATTTCACAACAAATGTCCTCTCAAGGCACTTTACAAGAAGAGTTATTAGAATACAATGTTTAATCTAGGAATTAAAGAACCACAGAAGACTTCTCAGCAATCCCTCACACTGAGCAAGCATGAAGCGACAGTGGAGAGGAAAAACTCCCTTTTAACAGGAAGAAACCTCCAGCAGAACCAGGCTCAGCATAAGCGGTCATCTGCAGAGACCGTCTGGGGTTTTGATTAAGGCAGCAGAGACACAGAAAGAGCAACAGAACTGATGTAGAAGCAGAAGTTGGTAGCAGGACCTGGAGAAAATTCCTCCACTGGAATGCCATCTTAGTCAGGGTTGTCAAGCAGGGCGGGTCAGGAGCACCTACTGTAGGAAGAGAAAACAGGTTAGCGCTTGAATTGACAGCTCATCATGCAGTTGGGGAGAAGTAGGAGAGAAAGTAGGAACTGACTCTAATAATGTCCTCCAACAGCCTAAAGCAGCATAGCTACTAACACACTCTACCCGGCTTACATTAATCTATCTCTACTTAGCTACTCTACCTCTTCCTATCTCTTCCTAGCTTTTGACACTCTACCTGACTACTAACATTAACCTGTCTCCTCCTAGTTACCTGTCTAACCTGTCTCTAACTGTAAGCTTTGTCAAAGAAGAAAGTTTTAAGCCTAGTTTTAAAGATAGACAAGCTGTCTGCTTCACGATCTGTCTGTGGTTAGTGAAAGTGAACAATATTGTATGTGAGCGGTGCGGGATGTGCTGTGGTGGAGAGAGGCCTGGGTCGAGTTTACTCCTCCAGAGAGGCTGTCTGGGTGAGGAAGCTGTTCATGGCTCACTTCTCGGAGGAGAGAGCGGTGCTTATGGCAGCCACCTCTTTATAATGTTTATTTTTTTATTCCTGTCTCTGTATAGAAAACAGCTGGTGTCATGTAGCTTGGGGTGATTATCCACGGTGTATATCAGTATTTCATCTGTCATGCTGATGCTGTGACTGACACAGAGTCACAGTGACATTACAGTACTGTAGAATCTTTTTTTTTCCCCAAGAAAGCAGTGCGCAATTGGGAAAAATACCTACGTATATACAAATTTCCACAGGTGATAGCTGATTGCTGTTGATGACGTTCTGCTTTTGTGTTAGGGGAGCGGGGGAGGGAGGGCTGCGGAGAGACGTGGGCGGTAATCAAAATGTTGGGGCGTAGCTAGGAGGTTAGGGCGTAGGTGGGAGGACTCAGGCATTCAGAGCCCAACATGGGGGCCACAAGTGTTTCAAAAGATTACCCAAAAATACATAAATTAACCTAAGAAACACTTTAGGCATGTTTTCAAGGATGGAATGATATAAGAATGTGATGAAAGCTTTAAAAAGTGGATTTTACATGCCACCCCCTTTAACTTTGTGGCTAAAATTATTTAACAAAGCGTTAAAATGTTCATAAATATCTGTCTCAAAAAGTACTTCTTAATGTTCGTCAAGTACTTCTGAAATTAAATAATACTTAGCCTCTTTCCACAATGATGGGACTCAGGCCTAATAAAAAAAACACAAATTTGACTGAAAAAATAGTATTTAGGCAAGACAATTTTATTTGTATAGAATGCTTTCAATACAAGGCAATTCAAGGTGCTTTACATGATTTGGTGGTAAGGAAACCAAACATATGATAAAAGCATGGAAAGTAAAAGTAGCATAACATAGAAGTACGAAAATTAGACACAGATAAAACATGGGAATCAATAAAAGAAAACATTTAGCATTTGGTTAAATACATATTAGGAAAAGCATAAAAAGAACATTTATGTCAAAAATCTATATTACAATATTACTCAAAAGCATCTACAAACATTAGAGTTCGAATCTTTGATTCAAAATAATCAATAATAATTTAGTAGCTCTGCAGTCATCAGGAAGTTTGTTCCAGATTTGGGGGGCATAGAAACCGAAAGCTGCTTACTATTATAAGAAGAGATCACATTTCCCCTGTTTTAGCTTCTCTTCACTGGCTCCCAGTGAGATCTAGAATAGAATTCAAAATCCTCCTTCTGACATATAAAGCTTTTAATAATCAAGCTCCATGATACACAAGAGACCTGATTGTTCCATATGTTCCTAACAGGGCCCTTCGCTCTCAGACTGCAGGTTTACTGGTAGTTCCTAGGATTTCTAAAAGTAGAATAGGTGGCAGATCTTTCAGTTATCAGGCTCCCCTCCTATGGAACAGGCTCCAAGGGTTGGTTCATGAAGCAGACAACTTGTCAATCTTTAAAACTAGCCTTAAAACCTTCCTCTTTGACAAAGCTTACAGTTAGAGACAGGTTAGACAGGTAGTTAGAGACAGGTTAACAGGTAGCTAGGAAGAGACAGGTTAATGTTAGTAGTCAGGTAGAGTGTCAAAAGCTAGGAAGAGATAGGAAGAGGTAGAGTAGCTACGTAGAGATAGATTAATGTAAGCCAAGTAGAAAGTGTTAGTAGCTAGGTCTCCTAGTAGCTAGGAGACAGGTTAATGTTAGTAGCTATGCTGCTTTAGGCTGTTGCAGGACATTATTAGGGTCAGTTCCTACTTTCTCTCCTACTTCTCCCCAACTGCATGATGTGCTGTCAATTCAAGCGCTAACCTGTTTTCTCTTAGTCTCTTCCTACAGTAGGTGCTCCTGACCCGCCCTGCTTTATGGCCCTGACTAAGATGGCATTCCAGTGGAGGAACATTCTCCACGTCCTGCTACCAGCTTCTTCTTCCTTCATTTTTTTTTACGTGTCCTGTCTAGCAGTTTGCTACTCAGAATTTGAGTCCAAAAGATTTACTTTCCCAAGCAGAGTATTAATACTCCACTTGATGTATATGTATGAAAAATCTTTATTAGTGATTACTGTGGGTTCAATTTCCTGAAGTCATGGACGCGAAACTGAGACAAGAAGGAAGAAAGGAAGAAGGTGAAGGAGAGAAACAGAACCAGCAGAAGCACGAACCGACGACACAAGACAGGGAGGCAAACAAAGAACACAAGAAAACATCCCAGTCCTCCGCCTCTGCTGGAGGCCACGTGGATCAGGAGCACCCCACCCCCCAGCAGGGCCCCGACCAGTGACCAGCCGATAGGGGTCCTCCGCCGCCGCCGCAAGGCAGGAGGTACCCGCAGCCAACCGACGGACGACACATGCCGCCGCCACCCCGGACCAATACCCACCGCCAACAACCCAGCCCCCCTCACACACCCAAACGCCAGGGAGCCACAGTAAAAGCTGCAGCGGATGTATGCCCTCCCCAGGCCGCGCCCAGCCAGCACCTGGACATCCAGATCTACCAGCCCCCGGGTCCAGATCCCGCCCCACGCAGAGCGCCGAGACCAGGGGTCCAGCCAATGCCGGACAGCCCCCCCAAATGAACCGACCAGGCAGCAGAACTCACGGAACCGGCAGGAGGCCTGGGGACCAGGCACGGTCCCCCCCGATCCACCGAACGGTACCACCTTACCTTACAACCCGGCACCCCCATAAGAGGTGCCCCAGTCAATCCAAGGAGGATGTCGGCCCGAAACAGCGGCCGCCTGACACACCGGACCACCCAGGACCCGCCAGACATGCACCAGGACCGAGCCGGGCCGCAACCAGGACCCCCGGCCCCAGGCATCGAGAACCATCATCGACCAGCAGGCAGGAGCATCCATCACCGACGGGGAGTGACGGAGGGAAAGAAGATGCACCAGGCCAGAGGGCAGCCAAACACCCAACCTGACAGGTAGACATAGACAGACAGAGATACTCATACGTACCCTCCCTCTCATGCGCACACATTCTCACAAATACAGGACACACGAAAAAAGGACGCTGTACACTCTTTCATACGCCGCATACATACTCTATACTCCCAGGCCCAGGGACAGACGCCCCAATAGAGCACCCTGGCCCTGCCCCCGGGAGACGAACCCCTTGCCCACCGCGACGGGGACAAGCAGACCGCCAAGGCCCCCACCCCGGCAAGAGTAGCCCACCAGCCCAGGTCCACAACCAGATGGCTTGATATTCCACCCGGGCTCCAACCCCTGATGGTCCCACGAACAGGGGTGTGGAAAGACTCCCAGCCTCTCTCCCCCTGCTCAATTTTAGTGTTGTTGCATGTTGTTCTAATGTGCACTTAAAATAGAGGAGTGGGACATGGGAATACTGCCAGGCGCCCCCATCTACCCCCTCGGGCCCTCAGTGTCTAGATACATTTAAAAAGTGGGCACCGACACCACAGGCGAGGCCCCTTATAAGGGGGCAGGGGCAGCGGCACCTCTGAGCCCCGTGGGGACCCAGGCCATCCGCCCGCCCCCATCCCAGGGGGAGACCTAAATCATCCCAACATTCAGACTACTAACAAAACACAGGACATTAGACTACCAGGCTGAGTTTAGCCCACCCTCTCCCCGTACACCGGCCAAAGGGCCCCGCCACAGCACCCGGCAGAGTGCTTGGACCAAGACCCAGGAGCCATGTCCAGTGCCAATATGACCGAACGGGCCCAGAGACGCCGGCCACCCGCCGTGGCCACCCGCCGCGGCCATACGCCGACACCCCGACACGCAGGCACGGCAAGGGGCCATCGGGGAACCAGCGACAAGAACCAGCCCAGGGAGATGGAAAAGGCAGCAGCGCCCGCCGACCACCGGCCGATCACAACCCCCCCCCCCCAGCCGGCCAAACCACGGGCACGTGGCCCAGAACCCAGAGCCGCAGGCCCAGCCCAGACCCCCCCAGAGCAGCAAAGCACCAGGCCAGTAACCAGTGTCCGCCCGCACAACCCCCCTAAGGCGCCCAAAGCCCCCAAAGTCCCAACCCAGGTGAGAGCCACGGCACCTACTGCCCCAACCGCAAGCGGACCCAACCCTGAGGACCCCTTGCAGACGCCACCAACCCTTAAGCTCCACATCGGCAACTGTATCCCACAGAACAAAATAAAGGGCCCCACCCCCCTTAGGTGATGGAGCTGATCAAGGGAGACCAGAAAGATTGATCAGATGTGGAGGCAGAAACGTTTCTAGACCAACGTAATCCAGAAGGAGATCTCTATATTGATTAATGTTCAGAGTATTTTTATTTTTGCAGTTCAAGAGGATATTTTTCTTAGCGATGCATAGGGCAATTTGAACTACTGGCATAGACTTTGTATCCATGGTAACTTCATCTAAATTTCCCAGCAAGCAAACTGTGGGAGAATGTGTGATATTACATTTTAGACACTTTGATAGGTCTTCACATATCTGGTAGCAATATTTCTTGACAGGTGGGCAGAACCAAAGAGCATGAATATAATTGTCTGGTAGATTGCTTGTACATTGTAAACAGGTATTAGACGGTGTATAACCCATCTTGAACATCCGTTGGCCAGCATAATGCAATCTATGAAGGATTTTATATTGTATTAATCGTAGATTAGGATTTTTAAGAAATTTAAAGGTTCTTAAGGAAATCTGAGACAAGAGGTTTTGGTCAAATGAGATGGACAAGTCCATCTCCCATTTTGAAATAGGAAGGGCTATTGATTCATCTATTCTATTTAATATTTTGTATATTTTAGATAGCAGTTTGGGAGGTTTAAGATTAAGAAAGTCTAAAACTTTTCCTGGAATTTATAAATCAACTGTATTAAGCCTAAATTTATGTTTTATAATTGATTTAATTGCTTGATATTCTAAGAATTTATTCTTGTAAATTCCGAATTGTGTAACCAGTGCATTAAATTGGATAAAGTCTGTTCCATCAAATATATGCTCCAGGTATTCAATTCCTTTACAACTCCAGTTTGGAAAGTTGATCATGCATTTTTTTTGTAGGATATCCGGGTTATTTCAGATGGGTGTACGCCTGCATGGGACTAGTAAGGTCTCTGTCATTTTAAGAAATTCCCACCAAGCTGTCATAGAGGAGCTGATACTAATACTTTTAAAACATTCATTTTGTTTTATATTTGAGCTAATAAATGGTAGAGCTGAAAGTTTTATCTTATTGCATGGTGTCTGTTCAACATCTACCCAGCCCTCATCGAGATAACTGTGTTTTAACCATCTTGATGTGTATTGGAGTCTGTTGGCTAAGAAATAATGACGAAAGTTTGGTAGGACTAGACCTACTTAACTTTGGACTTCTGTAGTGTTTTTAAGCTGATACGTGGGGGTTTATCTTTCTAAATAAATTTAGAAACAGAAGAGTCCAGAGATCTAAACCTATCAGGTGATGGTTTTCTTGGTATCATTGAGAATAAATAATTGATTCTAGGCAAAACCATCATTTTTATTGTAGCTACTGTGGTAATTCTGTAAACTTTTATCATTCAGAAAGTAAAAGTCTGTTTTAATTAGCTTGCATGATAGTAAAGAAATGTTTTGTCAAGCATTGTTTATGCAGGAAAGCTTTTAAGTCATAAAACTCTGGGGTGAGTTTAAATTGCAAAGCTGTAAAAGCAGGATGTTTAGATAAGAAACTGGGAGAAAAGTTTTAGAGAAGCAGATAGCCATTTAACCATAAATTTTTATAATGAACCTTTGACCCAGAACAGAGACACCCATCTTCGGACTCCAGGATTCTCTGACAGCAAATCATGGCTAAGAGACTGTTTGGAAGTGATCTGATTGGAGTAAGATTGGAGAGATTATAAGCGCCCAGAGGCCCGCTTGTCTATAAAGCTGTGAAATAAAGATCAGTTAATTGTTCAGATTTCTTTAAGTCTGGACCACAGAGAAACTAGGGCAACTTTCTCTGTAAACTGCAATTTGTTAATCTGTTCAAAATAAATGTTAAACTGGAAATTGGCTCCATTTTGTCTCTGCTTGAACATGCATTGAATTACTTATGATAATTATTTAATTCAACAACAATTTGGTGACCTCGACGTGTGCAGGGTTTTTTGGACCAAAACTCCAGTTATTTTTTAAGTTAATAAACGGACATGTATTTGCTCTATTGACAATTTGCGCAGAGTTGCGTAGTTTTTTAATTCTATTGATTGGTTAATCTAACATTGGGTAATGTTGTCATGCAAGTTAAATATGTTTTTTGTTTTTTGTTTTGAGCAGATTCACTATTGCATGCCCGGAGTGTTGAAGCTGCTCTGAGGTCTGTGTCTCTCTTCTGAGCAGGACTGCGACTGCTTTGTGCTCCGCAGAGAGACACCGGTGCCTGCTGGGAGATGGAGTTTCTTACTCTTTTCTCCGGGGGGGACGGAGAGGACAATGGAGCAGACGGACCGATATCTTCAACGACTCAAATCGGAGCCACAAGTGCGGATCGGAACTCGACGGGTTGGCCACCCTGCCCAGAATAGGACGCTATTTTGGAGCTCCCAGGCTGGCAATCGAATAAAGATTACAGAAGAGCCTGGGTCGCCCTCTGTTAAGTCTATCGGATTACCTGGGAGAGGGGCTGCGTATAATTCCAGACGCGTGGCTGAGCACCACGAACGGAATTGTGTTAATGGTCCGGCATTGGTTTGTTGGTGAGCTCCGACGAGGTTAGTGTTTTAAATTCTGCTTGTACAAGTGTGTGTCTGTATGTGTGTGTGTGAGATGTTTTTTACGCAGGCGCTTGGCGAGAAGTGCTGGTGATGTTGCGTTCTGGGTTAAAATGTTATAGTATAAATAATGAACCCGAGTATAATAAATAAATTAACATAGATAAATAAATATATAACTGCATATGATGGATAACTGAAATTAAATATCTATAAGAATTAGTTGTGAACATTTACGACAGGCCATCAGAGCGGCCGCCCTAAGCTAGGAGCTAATTCTGTCTGAGTTGTTTGCTTGATAGCACGGCTAACATACGATAGCTGTGCCTATATGTTTTGATAAATAAATTAGTGGTTATAGGCGGTTTTCTGCCATCTGTTCGAGTCTTTTGAGGGGTTTTCTGGACGCCGGCGCCAGGAAATTTCTCAAAGCGGACTACGAAACTTGTAACAGACTGGTCTGAAACCTCCGCGATAAAATAATTAATTAGGTCTAAAAGCCACAGCTTATAATGTTGTGTTTTTTTTTTTTTTGTTAATGGTTTTGGGCTGTAACGGACGTAGTTGAATCGGTGTTTGCTGTGCGGGACGGCTAGAATTGGAAAAATATGTTTCAGTCCGCGTGGACGAACAGGAGGATGTTTTGTTCGTGCCGAATTAAAGTTTGGTACAGTGGTATAAATTGTGCGGATTAAGTCCTGGTATTGCGGTAAGTCATCTTCTAAAGTGTGTGTTGTGATTTTTTGGAGTGTTTTCGCCGTACGTTTTTGTGCTGTTTTAGCTTTCGTTTCACAGAGAACGCTAACGGTAGCACGTTGCTATAGGCTGTTGTGCTAAGTTAGCGGTGGTGGCTAACTGCATGTTCTATGTGTTGCAAGCTGAAAGTTGATTTTGGATGGAAAGTGATTACAGACTCCTGCAGACGAATGCCGTGTTAAGACTTAAACGAATTTGGATCTTGTTACGTTTTTCTGGTTAATTAGGATGTAAAACGGCCTCGGGAAAACTGCTCAGATAACTTTTGGTTGCTACTCCCTTTCGGCAATGGTTTAGCACATTTCTACGAAGGGCAATTTTTTAAGGTGTTTCATGTTTAACTGAACTGTTACGGTACGGAGATTACAGATTAACAAGTACATGCTGAATTTGGTTAACTGGTTTTACGAGGAGAGCATGTAAATTTATTTGGGATAATTATGCATGTTACAATTAAACGAAAATGATTAAGAACAGTTACTCATGAATCGATTCTGACTTGGTGTAGTTTTAATTTTTGATTTCATCTTTAAAATTAAAAAGAGGGAGTTTATAGTCAAAATAAAAGATGCATTTTTGAATCTTTAAATAGGTGGATTTTTTGCTTTTTTGATTGATCTAAGCAGGAGTTGTTAAGTTGGCCTGAATAAAGATAAAGCTATAAGTAGTAATTATAAGCATTTAACGAAAAGCAAACGGTATTAATTGGAAAGCAACAAACTGGTTTAAATTATTTTAATAAGCACCGTGTTGAATGGTACAGAAAATGAGTCTGTGATTTAAATAAGTATCATTTATGCTAAAATTATGTTTGGCTTATTTCTGATGGCTCTATAGACTTTAAAAATATAGCTTGGTCTCTGAATGAATGACCTAAAGGAGACTGGTGTTAAATTATTTACACAATTGAACATTCTTCAGGATTTTATGGACAAAAATGCTTATTGGAGTTATCAAAATTTAACTGGGGCTCATGAAGTAACCCAGTACACTTCAATTCCGTTACAAATTAAATGTTTTTACCATGCAAAACAACACTTATCATAGTGATAGTTTATAAACTAGTGGGATTTGAATGTTTGGTTTTAAAAAAGAAAACATTAAAACACAGAGTCATCTTTAAGTAATCAGTTTGTTTTTTAACAGACTGGGGATACATTTGGAATTGGTCTAAGGATTGAAAGTAACAATTAAAGTCTTAGGTAGATTTATTTAAGAACAAATAATGAATGTGACCGAAATGATGGTTTAATTTGAAAGTAAGAAGTAAATTCTAAATTCATTTATTCTGATCGTGTAGAGGCAAAATGTGATTGGACCAGTTACATTGAAGTAATTTTTACCATATATTTGAATGCACATTTTGTTTTGACAAATAAGAATCGGTTTTGGGTTTGAAATTTAAGATTAAGCTAGTTTATTTGATGCTGAGAGTAAATTTACAGGTCCTAAAACATTTTGGAATAGATCTGAGCCTAGAATAATGACATAATATATCATTTGATTAGTGGGGACTCTGTAACTGACAATTTATTTAGATTTTTGATTTTATTTTCTTTATTTTTTCTTATTTTTATTTTTTGTTTTTTCCTCTTTCTCTCTCAAAATTTATATATTTGGTTCGATTTGGATTATGACCCAGATTTCTGAACTGCGGTCTGTTTATTAATTAGAACTTTGGAAAATGTTAATTTGGGAAGCTGGATTAATGAAAACGTGATTCAGTGGTAATGTATTTGACGTCTCTAGAAGCTTCAATTTAATTTGGTGTTTATCATTGGAGAAAATAAAATAAAAAAGAAGCCTGAGAGGAAAAGAGGGATACTGAAAAGAAAAATGCTGGTTTTTATTTTTTATTTTATTGCGACTAGTTTTTGTTTAGAGAGATCTCATCTCTTGAACCTCTTTTATTGAATTTTTTGTTTTGTTTTGTTTGACTGCTGAGGGGAATTAGACTATTGAGTATCCTACGAAAATTTAAGAGGAGTTTTAGTTGCAAAAATCACTTTGACTATGTTTAGTTCCCTTCACAGAATCGGACAGATGTTTTTGAAGTATGAAAAGTTTTCATTGTTTACAATCAAGAATATTTGGGCAAGTGACCACATTTGGGTTTGTTTAAAGAGGAATCATATAAGCAAAAGTACTTTGAATGGATATTGGATTGTGTTAAAAAAAATATATACTTTAGGTTTGGCAAATATTTATAGGGAAGTTGTTTTGTCAGTGATTTAAATCTTGGATTTTTCTTTAGAAATATAGATAGACTTTGAAGTATAGCAAACTGAAGACTGTTTTTGTAAACTATGTTGTGTTATCAGTCAGTACTGTTCTCTGGTTTTGTTTTAAACATTTGATGTTTTTAACCTTTTTCAACATCAACAACAGTTATCTCAATGTAAGTAGCATACTTATATTAGCAGAAATTATTAATTGATTAAAGGGACAGAGTCGGGGAAAAGTGGTGTGAAGTCTGATTACAAAGGGGTTTAGTTCAATATGAGCTATTCGTCTCAACCTCAGTGAAGCGAAACCAGGAGAGCCACTTTTCCATAGCGACTTTTTAAAAAAAGGGATAGAACCTTTGCAGATGGTTATTGCCTTTATTTTTGTTATTGCAATGTTTTAGTGGTGTATTAGCAATATCTAACAGAAAAAATCCAGCCTTTTTGTTTGTTTCTTTTTTGATTTAATTTTGTTTTTCTAAGAACTAAGTGTGTTGATGAGATATTGCGATGCTCCATCTTTATAAATGTTTAATTTACACATGAGATGAAAGAGACATTTATCAAATTGAAAAAAATTGAGGAAGGCATTGCATTGATGAAATATAGAATATAAATTGGATGAAAAATGAAGGAATCATTAATTAAAATACGCAGGGGAAGTATTAGAACAACAGTTTAATTAGACGTATAAGGATTGATTATTATTCCTGGTGGAGAGGGCAAACCTGTTGATTGGTATATTTTTACCAGAATTAATATTGAAGAAATTATTACTAGTATAACTGATTGAAGTAAAATTAAAATAGAGCCCACATAGGCAGTCTGAGTGTGGAAGATATTTAAATTCAGCATTCGAGGAAGGAGACTAATGAATATGAAAATAAAATGTTTGAATGTAACTTGATTTGAATAAGCTGAGAGGATCGACTGTCTGTTTTTTTTTTCTTACTCTAATTATATATTTTTTCTCTTTTTCTCATCCTGCAACAGAAAACCCCTCAGATAAACATTCTTGAGATGGGATTTATGATCCTGGGGAGATGAGATGGGTGGGGGTGCGTGGGCTGATGACGGATAGTGCCAGGCGCCCGCCGTAACGGCCACAGAGAGAAACATCTTTACGACCAGCGCAGAATTACGACTCTCTTGTGCTCTGCTCCCAAACACAGGGGGGCACAGGTGACTGTATATTTTCAGGGGTGAACTGGAGGCCACCCTAGGGGGGAGCACGTTTCCTCATGCTGAGCTGAACTTTCAAGGACAATGTGTGAATTCACTTGGCTGGCGTGAGATGGACAGTTTCTGCTGAAGAAGTGATGATCAAAGACTGTTGATTCAATGTCACTGTTACTGAATTAACCACAAGAGTTTCTGTTTGTCTGATCGAAGGTGGCCGCGGTTCTACGTATTTTGATAACCCCATGTCTTCCCCAGGATTATCTCCGGGTAAAATACCACCATTTACCGGGAACAAAATTTGGCAGAAAAAATTGGGCCGATAGCAGGGGGTTGCTGGCTGGTGAGAGAGAAAAAACATTTTTTTTTTCTCTTTCTTTTACGTTTTCATCCACAGGGATGTACTGAATTTAAGAAAGGATATATTGTAATGGAACAGACATAAGTGTCTTAAACTGGATAAATAAAATAAGTAAATTTAAGAATCAATTTGGGTAAACAAGCAAATGGATAGTAATCAGTTGAAATGTACACAAAAAGTAAATTCTTGAGCCTGCTCTTGTTTTTAAATCCATTAATGAGGGAGGTGTTTTTTGGTTTAGTTTTTAGGAAAAACAACGGTGTGTCAAAATAATGTGGATTTGCTCTTTCCCCAGGGATTATTTTTAATTAGATGGGTGAAATAATTTCTTGGCACAATGCAGTTGAATTAGATTGAAAAGGAGTGATCACAAGACCGGATCAAAAAAACTGTCTTTTTAGATGTTTACAAGCTTATGCCCCCAGGATTATCTCCAGGATTCAGCAGCACGTGAGGAGCACACAGTCTCCTCTGGTCACAGCTGACTACAGCTGCTGAAGGGGTCCAAGGTACAGCTCCAGGTCGAAGGCGTGAGGAGTCCAGTGGTTCAGCCAGTTCCAGATGACAGCTGGGAACACACACAAAGTGCAGCTCCACGCCAACGACGAACCTGGTCGAGGATCAGCAGGATTCTGCCTAAGGAGGGTCGAGAAGGTTTTGACCAAGCTGAATCGGAAGCTGGGGCCACAGGCGGCGGGCCCTAGCTCACCCAGAAGGTTGTTTGGGTGGTGAAATTACTCATCCAGTGTGATCTATGTGCCAATGAATGAGATGGGCAATTTGAAATTGCCATCTCAAAAGAGGGATCTACAGAAGAAGATCACAACTCACCAATCAGCTGCACAGCAGGTTTTGACCAGCCCACATCGGTGGGCTAAGCTATAGGAAGCGGGGCCTGTCTGTGCATTTGTGTATATTGGGGGAAATGCTCAATTAATGAAGTAATTGGCATTTCAGAGAGTGGTTATTTGCAAATTTGGGAGTAAAAACTGGAACACTAAAAAATAGGAGCCCTCCACACTGATCAGCTCTGTATATCGCTCTCCAGCTGCCAGGAGCCACTGAGGGGGATAAAATGAGAGTGAAGAAAGAGGATCAGAATACAAATAAAGACTGAACATTTATTAATAATTTTTTTTGCATTTTACAGGTTGTTTAACTATTTGATTAACTATTTTATTCACAAGTGAAGAGTCGTAACACTGCCTAAAAGGGTTCTTAATACCTTCTATTTCACAGGTTTCTAAACACTTTAAGTTTGATTTCTTTCAGAATATAATATAGTAATAATGTCTATGTTCATGGATTTTCTGAGCTTCTTCCACAGTATTAACATGTATCAAGTCAGATTTAATTATTTCTTCACATGTAAGACATTCTTATACATTGTGGGTTTTGAATTAGTTTGTGGGAATTGTTAAAATAAATTTTTTGGTTAATGCCAAAAGAGGGTGAATCTATGATTAACAGATTTACATTTTTAATGGGAGTTAAGGTTAAAAAAAGGTACTTTAATAGTTTGTCTTTTGAATTTTAGTCTGGAATACTTCATGTTTTTAAACTGATGAAATTTCTTGGATTTGATTTTTTGCATTCTCAAAAAGCTTTACAGGTTTTGATCTTTAATCAATCCATTTTTAAAAATGGATTGAAAAGAGGGAATTGTGGTAATTCTGTAAACTTTTATCATTCAGAAAGTAAAAGTCTGTTTTAATTAGCTTGCATGATAGTAAAGAAATGTTTTGTCAAGCATTGTTTATGCAGGAAAGCTTTTAAGTCATAAAACTCTGGGGTGAGTTTAAATTGCAAAGCTGTATAAAAGCGGGCAAGCGCTTTTATGTTAAGAAAAACTGTGTAGCCAAGAAAAGTTTTAGAGAAGCAGATAGCCATTTTTTAACCATAAAATTGATTTTATCAACGGAACCTCTTGACCGCAGCCAACGAGTACACCCTATCTTCGCACTGCATAATTCTCTGCCATGCATAAATCATGGCCTAGCTCGACTATGTTTGCGAAAGTGATTGATTGGAGTAAGATTGGAGATATTATAATGACCAGAGGCCCGCCTTGTCTATAAAACATCTGTGATATTAAAGATCAGTACAATTAACATGGCCGTAGTTTAAGTCTGGTACCACAGAGAAAACTAGGGCAACTTTCTCTGTAAACTGCAATTTGTTAATCTGTTCAAAATAAATGTTAAACTGGAAATTGGCTCCATTTTGTCTCTGCTTGAACATGCATTGAATTACTTATGATAATTATTTAATTCAACAACACTACCCTTCCAATAAGTGATATTGGAAGGGATTTCCATCTTGCCAGATCATCTTCCACTTTTTTAAAAGTGGGACATAGTTTAGCTTTGATAAGTCTGCCAGTCTTGGTGAGATATGGATACCTAGATATGTAATATTTCCTGACCGGAGTTGCACAGCAACGGGACCCTGGAAAGAACAGTTGATTGGAAGGACTGTAGATTTTAACCAATTTATAGAATAGTCTGAAACTCTTGAGTAAGATTTTATCAACTCAATTACCTGAGAGAAAGAAGTTTGTGAATGCTGTAGAAAAAGTAATACACCATCTGTATAAAGACTCAATTTATGTTCTATTTTGTTGCATTGTATACCTTTAATATTATTATTTTGCCTGATTGCTGCTGCTAATGGTTCAATAAAAATAGCAAAGAGGGAGGGAGAAAGTGGACATCCCTGCCTGGTACCTCTCTGAAGAAAAAACCTTGATAATGTTTGTTTATTAGTCCTAATACATGCTGTTGGTGAGCTGTACAATATATTTAACCAGTTTACAAAAGAATTACTGAACCCGAATTTATGTAAGGTTGCAAATAAAAATTTCCAGTTAACTCTATCAAATGCTTTTTCTGCATCTAAAGATAATATATTGGTTTGGACGTTTTTATAGTAGGGATAATCTAATAAATCTATTAATCTACATGAATTTGTTGAAGAGAGCCTACCTTTTATAAAACCTGTTTGATCAGGATGGATTATTAGAGGTGTTATTTTCTCTATCCTTCTTGCAAGAGCTTTGCAAATTATTTTAAGATCAATGTTGATAAGAGAAATGGGATGATAAATGGTAGAAGACATAGGGTCTTTTCCTGGTTTTAATAGAAGATTGATGTAGGCAGAGTTCATGTTTGGTGGTAATCGACCATTTTCCTTTGTTTCATGTAACATTTTGTAAAATGTTGGTGCCAGAATATTCCAGAATTCTTTATAGAACTCTACTAAACTACCTGATTTATTACTATGTTCAAAGTTTTCTATTCGAAGTCTTTGGATTAAGAACTGCATCCGTTTATTAATAATTTCATTTAATTCCAATTTTCCTTTCCGTTTTTGCTTAAGCTCTCTTTATCCAGGGAAGCTTCTAATGATTTGATAGTTTCTTCTAGTTCCCGAACATGTTAATTTTCTGTTCTCTTTTTATGCTAGAAACTTCTGCTTCTGCATCAGTTCTGTTGCTCTTTCTGTGTCTCTGCTGCCTTCTCCAAACCCCAGATGGTCTCTGCAGATGACCGCTTATGCTGAGCCTGGGTCTGCTGGAGGTGTCTTCCTGTTAAAAGGGAGTTTTTCCTCTCCACTGTCACTTCATGCTTTCTCAGTTTGAGGGATTGCTGAGAAGTCACAACGCAATCTTCTGTGGTCCCCAAATGCCTAAATTAAACATTGTATTGTAATAACTGTTCTTGTAAAGTGCCTTGAGATGACATTTGTTGTGAAATGGCGCTATATAAATAAACTGAATTGAATTGAAATTTGTTCTAAACCATTCAATGATTTATAAACTAGTAGGAGTATATTCTCTGAGCCACAGGGACACACATTTAGGTGCATATAAATAGAACTTAAAGGTATTGTAGAGGATCTTTTTCTTCTGCATGGATCATCTAAACCAGGGATCCACAAATCCAGGCCTTGAGGGCCAGTATCCTGCAGGTTTTAGTTCTTTCTGTGGTTCAATACACCAGAATCAAATTATGTCTAATTAGCAGGACTATGCAGAACTTTGCTATGCTGAGGCGGAAGTTGGACAATTTGAAGCAAGTGGAAGTTGGACCAGAGACACATTCAAAACTGGTAGGGCACCACCCCTTGAGGCCTGGGTTTGAAGACCCCTGTGTTTATGTGTACTGTGCTACGCCTTTTATTCATTCTACCTCACAGTTCTCACTGGGTCCTTGAAATGTACGTGAGTAGCAAGAGAAAAGGTGTCTTTGAGGTGTATGAGAAGAAGAGAAAGGGCTCAGAAGAGGGAAACATGACCAGAGTGTTTTTAGGAGATTCTTTCCAACGATGGCGTGTGCTGAAGGGGCAGGGTTGGGCTCCCCACTGATTCCTCCATCGCTACGTTTCTACTTGACAGGTTGGCTAAAGTTAAGCATGCTATTTGGAGAAATTAATTTCAGATTGCTGGGAAGTATTTATCGTCATATATATTGTTACTTTCCAAGGAAGATCTGTTGTTGTGTATGTGCATTTGTTTTTTTAAAGTGTAGAGGGTCGTTATTTCCTGATCCATCCATGCATCTTCTTCCGCTTATCAGGGGTCGGGTCGCTTAAGCAGTAGCTTAAGCAGAGAGACCCAGACTTCACTCTCCCCATTCACTTGGACCAGCTCCTCAGGAGGAATCCCGAGGCGGTCCCAGGCCAACCGAGAGACATAGAGACTCCAGAGAGTCCTGGGTCTTCCTCTGGGAATCCAATCAGTGGGACGTGCCCGGAACACTTCACCAGGGAAGCGTCCAGGAGGACCAGATGCCTGAGCCACCTCAACTGGTTCCTCTTGATGTGGAGGAGCAGCAGTTCTACTCTGAGCCCCCTCCGGCTGACTGGCTCAAGACCATGGTCTCAGTTTTGGAGGTGCTGATCCCCATCCCAGCCTCTTCACACTCTGCTGCAAACTGCTGCAGCGAAAACTATAGATCACGTTCAGATGAAGCCAACGGGACCACATCATCTACGAAAAGTAGAGACCTGATCCTGAGGCCACCAAAACGGATTCCCTCAACACCTTGGCTGAGCCAGGACGAAAACCGCATTGTTCCTCTCGAACCTGATGTTCGACTATCCGTTGGACCCTCCTCTCCAGAACCCCTGAATAGACCTTACCAGGGAGGCTCAGAAGTGTGATCCCCCTATAGTTGTAACACACTCTGTGGTCCTCTTTTTTAAAGAGGGGGACCAGCACCCCAGTCTGCCAATCCAAGGGAACTGCCCCTGATATCCACGCAATATTGCAGGGCCGCGTTAACCAACACAGCCCTACAGCATCCAGAACCATGAGGAACTCTGGGTGAGTCTCATCCGCCCCCGGAGATTTGCCACCAAGGAGCTTATTAACAACCTCTGCGACCTCAGCACCAGAGATTGGAGAGCCCAACCCAAACTCCCCAGACTCTGCTTCCAAACAGGAAGGTGTGTCGGTGGGAGGAGGTCTTCGAAGTATTCTGTCCACTAACCCAAAACGTCCCGTGTCGAGGTCAGCATGCACACCGCCCCCACTGTAACAGTGTTGGTGGCAGACCGCTCCTCCCCCCCGAGACGCCGGATGGTGGACCAGAATCGCTTCGAAGCCACACAGAACTCCTTCCACGGCCGAATTTTTGCCTCAGCAACCATCCGAGCTGCACATCGCTTAGCCTGCCGGTACTTATCAGCTGCTTCCGGAGTCCTACAGGCCAGAAAGGCTTCTTCCTTCTTCAGCTTGACAGCATCCCTCACCGCCTGTGTCCATCAGTGGGTTCGAGCATTGCCGCCATGTCAGGAACTGACCGCCTTGCAGCCACAGCTACGTTCAGCTGTTCGACAATAGGGGCACGGAACATGGCCCACTTGGACTCAGTGTCCCCCGCCTTCCCCTTCTTTCCTGAAATTCAGAAAAATCCTCCACTATACCTTTTAAAGGTTCTATTTATATGGCCCTCTAGAGTGTATAGGGCCATATAAATGGCCATGGCGGGCCGGATTTGGCCTGCGGGCCAAATCCACAGTGACTTATTATGCAATGACCTATTGCATAATAGCTGTTTATTATTCTTTTCTGCATTGACACTGCTTTTTGGAGGCCTGAATATACAGTACATGAAAACTCAATTAAATTTGGCAAAAGGGTCAGACCTTTGTGAAAATTGTATATTTTAGGGGTGTTGTAAAAGTCGCAACAGAAATGACTCAACAATGTCCCCCGGAAAATTTCAAAGCATACTGCTTTGTTGGCTAATTCTACCATAGACACATGAAAGTTACTACACTTGTAGAATTTCCAAAGACCTACCTAAAAGTCTTAAAATATTTTTGACCTGGTTTTTTCTCTGTATTTTTCTCTCCATAGAAGCTACACTGTTGCAGAGTTTTCATCTAATTATACTGCTTTCCAAAAGCCGTTTGAGTCCCAGACTCGAGTGGCCCCAGGCCTCTTTGCACACCCAGTCCTTTTGTATTAAATCAATCTGTAACATCAACAATCATCCCAAAAAAATCACCCAGGACAAGAGCTCTATTTTGTTATCGATAGTCAGGAAATAAGCATGTAGTCCAGTACCTGCTTAATTCATTGATCTTTTGTTTGTACAAGCCATTAATTGAAAGATTATTTACATAGTACAGGCCTACAGGGGTGAGTTCTACTTACAATCTTGCAATCACACAATAACATATTTATTCATACATCTGATAGCTTAATGCAAATTCATAACACATTAGCATAATGTGAGGCCTTTTGTTCTTTTTTTTTTTTCTTTTTTAACGTGTCCTGTCTAGCAGTATGCTACTCAGAATTGGTGTCTGAGTACCAAGTACAAGCCCAACAGTTTTACTTTCCCAAGCAGAGTATTACAGCTTCGCTGTATTACGCCACTTGATGTATATGTATGATAAATCTTTATTAATGATTACTGTGGGTTCAATTTCTTGACGTCATGGACATTAAACTGAGACAAGAAGGGAGAAAGGAAGAAGGTGAAGAAAAGAAACCGGACCAGCAGAGGTGCGAACCGACGACCCAAGACAGGGAGGCAAACAAAGAACACAAGAAAACATCCTAGTCCTCCACCTCTGCCGGACGGCAGAGAAACAGTAATCCAAAACAAAAACAACAAACTGTACAGAACCAAACCAATAGTTCGGATCTAGTAGAATAAACTAAGAATTACACATTCACTACACACAAGCATTGATTAATGAACATAATACAAATGTTTCTGGTAAGCTCCTGTGAACAACTAACTAATGATGATAACCTCAGCTTAAGATATGTCCGTCCTCACCAATGTCCCCCCACCAATGTGTGTGTGCGAGCATGCAGGTCGGAATATTCAATTCAATTCAATTCAGTTTATTTATATAGCGCCATTTCACAACAGATGTCATCTCAAGGCACTTTACAAAAAGAGTTATTACAATACAATGTTTAGTGTAGAAATTACAGAACCACAGAAGATTGCGTCGTGGAATTCTCAGCAATCCCTCATACTGAGCAAGCATGCAGCGACAGTGGGAAGGAAAAACTCCCTTTTAACAGGAAGAAACCTCCGGCAGAACCAGGCTCAGCACAAGCGGTTATCTGCCGCGACCGTCTGTGGCTTGGAGAATACACAACAGAGACACAGAAAGAGCAACAGAACCGATGCACAAGTTTGTTGCAGGACGTGGAGAATTTTCCGTCACTGCAATGCCATCTTAGTCAGGGTCGTCAAGCAGGGCTAATCCGGAGCACCTACTATAATAGAAAACAGGTTAGTGCTTGAATTGACAGCACATCATGCAGTTGGGGAGAAGTAGGAGAGAAAGTAGTCACAGACCCTAATAATGTCCTCCAACAGCCTAGCCTAAAGCAGCATAGCTACTAACATTAACCTGTCTCCTAGCTACTAGGAGACCTGGCTACCAACACTCTGTCTTAGTCCTCCTGACCCGTGGACGGTGTAGGGCCGGTAACGGCCCCCGTCATGCCGGGGTCTTCTCGGAGTCGGGTTGTTTGAGAATGCAGCCCAAAGTGGGTGGTAAACTCCATCTAAGGCTAAATACCGGCACGAGACCGATAGTCGACAACTATCTTAAGGAAAAATAGACAGAACTGAGAGGACAGAGTTGAAGAGGGCGAGAAACGTTTAAGAGATAAACGGGTGGGGTCCGCACAGTCTGCCGGGGGATTCAACCCGGCAGGTAATGGGCGGCCGCACTGTGCGGGAGGATCCCCTTGAGGGACCTCTCTCCGGCGCTGGCTGGCCCCTGTGGGGCACATTTCTTCCGCGGCGGTAAACCAATAAGGTTTCCCCACGCAAGTGATTGATAGCTGGTGTAAGGAACCGTCAATCCGTCCTACAGGAATCGACACAGATATGGAGGAGGCAAGAGATGTATGCATCCAGGGTCCCACAGAGTACAGAGGCCACAGGTGGATCAGCGCAGGGTCGATCACCCGCCAAGAGAGGAACGGATGGAAGCCCCAGGGGAACACCCACCAACCGCAATGCTGGGGCCCGAGAGATCGCAGTGACGAGCCCACGGGCTCCGCCGGTAACCGGCTACGCCAGGGCGGGCCCAGATCAGGAACTGGAGGCCACGGGGACCAGGGGCACCCCGCCCCCCAGCGGGGCCCCAACCAGGGACCAGCCGACAAGGGCCCCCCACCGCCGCCGCAGGCAAGGGGGATCCGCAGCCAACCGACGGACAACACACGCCGCCGCCACCCCGGACCAATAGCCACCGCCAACAACCCGGCCCGCCTCCACACACCCACACGCCAGGGAGCCATAGCAAGAGCCACAGCGGATGTACGCCCTCCCCAGGCCGCGCCCAGCCGGCACCTGGACATCCAGATCTTCCAGCTCCCGGGTCCAGATCCCGCCCCACGTAGGGCACCAAGATCAGGGGCCCAGCCAATGCCGGACAGCCCCACCAGGTGAACAGACCGGCCTGCAGAAGTCCTGGAACCGGCAGGAGGACTGGGCGCCAGGCACGGTCCCCACCGATCCACCGGACGGCACCAACCTGTTCTACAACCCCGGCACCCCCAGAAGAGGTGCCCCAGTCAATCCAAGGAGGACGTCGGCCCGAAACAGCGGCCGCCCGACACACCGGACCACCCAGGACCCGCCCGACATGCACCAGGACCGAGCCGGGCCGCAACCGGGACCCCCGGCCCCAAGCATCGAGAGCCATCATCAACCAGCGGGCAGGAGCAACCATCACCGACAGGGAGTGACGGGGAGGGAAGAAGATGCATCAGGCCAGAGAGCAGCCAAACACCCAACCTGACAGGTAGACATAGACAGACAGAGACACTCATACGTACCCTCCCTCTCATGCGTACACATTCTTACAAATACAGGACATATGAAAAAAGGACGCTATACACTCATTCATACCCCCCATACGCCGTGAGGCCTTTTGTTCAACCAACAGGATCTTGACAGACTGCAGATACTTTGCAAAGAAGTATCTATGAACTTAATCTTAAACTCTTAAAAAATCCTTGAAACTGTATTTTATATACTAAACTGGTTCCTGTTGTTCAAGAGTAGCTCCTTTTCATGCATCCTCCCTACGTTGCTATGGTTACAACTGTCCTTCCTGACAGTGTCATCAAAAGATTCCTTTCCTATTGAATCATTTTAACTCTGAGGGGCTCTCTAGTTTATTTTAGTCTAAGCATTAAGCAGAGATTTAGTCAATATAAAACACAGTAGGAATATATGAACTTTTAAAATGAATATATAAACTTTTTAGGCAGAATAAAAACATATAAACATCAAAACCTAGTTAGGCATCCTTCTTATCCTGCAATGACCTGTTGGACAGCGGGTATTCCCTCGGATGATGCTCCAAGTCAATGAATGTCCTCCATGTCCTTTCATCAACTTTTTACTTTCTTTAATATACTCTTACATCAGTTCCCTTCGCTCTTTTTGTGTCTCTTCTCTGTCTTCTCAAATGCCCCTTCGGTCAGGTCACGGCTGCTCGTACTGAGCCAGGTTCTGGTTCTGGAGGTTTCTTCCTGTTTAAGAGGAGTCGCTGTTCTCCATAGTCGCTAAATGCGTTATCAGTATGAGGATTGCTAAAGATTGCTGTAGTTGGAGTCTGCAACATGCCATAAATGCTAGTCAACGACTTCATGCAATCTGCTGGGATTCCTTACATAGAAAACCTTGAAGTGATAGGAATATTTTTTTTAAAAGTGCCACAACATTGGTTGTGAATCAGCACTATATAAATAAACTGAACTAAATTGAATTTCCAGTACTTTCAACACTAACAGTGAATAAATTATTCATTAAAATAATAATGCCTCAAACTTATATAGCGCTTTTCTGGACACTCAAAGACGCTTTACAAATTCATTGTCACATTCATTCACTCTCACACTGGTGGAAGCAAGCTACAATCGTAGCCACAGACTGGGGCAGACTGACAGAAGCGAGGCTGCCATATCGCGCCATCGGTCCCTCTGGCCAACACCAGTAGGCGGTGGGTGAAGTGTCTTACCCAAGGACACAACGACTGAGACATATGGATCTGGGGGCTTGGGGATTCGAACCAGCAACCTTTCAATTGCAAGGCAACCTCTGAACCCCCTGTCCACAGTCGCCCCCGTGTTGATATATTGTTAAAGTTCCTTCCACCTTATGTTATTATTCAATGAAGTGTAGAATTACATGATCATTAGTGTTACTTAAAAATGATCACAGAAAATGTTTAGATCTTTTGGAAATGTTTTGTTTGTTTTTCTTTTTCCACACAGCATACTGCCAGATTACAGTGATAGTCTTCAGTTATGATTCAGAAGAGTTTCAAGAGTTTTACTGAAGAGCTTAAGCCAATTTTAGCGAACCATCCTCACACAGGCTGAATACATTTAAAGGATTCTTCTCATGTCATGCATTCTGCACTCAGGGCAAAGGTACAGAGTTTTTCTATGTATGCTTAGTTAGAATAAGCACTCTTTTCCTCCGTTATTTATTTAGGTTATAAATGAACACAGGGAATAAGATGAATGGGTAAATCTTTAGAGGAACAGGATTTCAAATGTTATTCACCCTTTGTAAATGATATTTTTAAGGTCACTTTTATTCCGTGTATGCATTTATTGGTTTTTGTGATCTTATAGTTGAGTGTATTGGGCTTGTACAGTGTATCCTTCCCTGTCCAAGATACATTTCTCCCAAGGGAGACAAATAAGGACACTTTGACTTTGATTTTATCCTTTGGAACTCGATCACTCTCTCTTTGTTGTTTGCATATGCTACTTGGGACCAAGTTAATAGATGGCTCTGCCCCCTCCATAAACACACTAATAGACACACAGCATAGACATACTATTATGTGCTTTCTTCTTGCATACCTAGCTTGCGGCAAATAGCTAAGCACTACCTAGTATGCAACAACATTAGATTTATTTCAACAGAAACCAAATAAAGCATAATGAAAATACTGCTACAATCTGAAAAAAACCCCGCTTCCACTAAGACTAGAAGATAATGATGAAAAAGATTGTGGAACTACTTCATCTGTTCAACATTTGCACAACACTGGTTTTTGGGTGTGACCTAGAGAGCTGTAACCTTTAATGGAGTCAAATCTGAGCACAAGAAGAGATATGGAAGGACAGATTTGATTATAGATCTTCTGGATGTGGACCAGAACATCAGAATGAGGTGTTGATAGAGCACACTGTAGACTGTTCTTAAATTAATAACATGTTGGATTAACTAACAGTGTATTTATTGCAATTCATACTCAGTGAGACCTTATCTTTAACGACCAGGTTCAGGTTTTTTACCTTTACAGCTTTAAAACAAAACCTGAGTAGTCTGTGTGGTTGGTATAGAGCTCCGGATGTCACATGACTCTTAGAGTGTAGAGAAAATGCTGGTAGGAATACATCTGATGATATGAATGTCAAATGGTTGGATTTATATATATATATATATATATATATATATATATATATATTTATTTATATATATATATATATATATATATATATACACAACTTAAGAAAACACATGCAAAAAGACAAAACACAAGCAAATTTTGAAAAACGACACACAAGTAAAAATAAATGCGCTGCAAATAAACCACCACGCAACACATAAAAAAAGGCTGCAAATAAACCACAACACAACATATAAAAAATGCTGCAAATAAACCACAACACAACATATAAAAAAATGCTGCAAATAGACCACCACACAACACATAAAAAAATGTTGCAAATAAACCACAACACAACATATAAAAAATGTTGCAAATAAACCACAACACAACATATAAAAAATGTTGCAAATAAACCACAACACAACATATAAAAAATGTTGCAAATAAACCACAACACAACATATAAAAAAATGTTGCAAATAAACCACAACACAACATATAAAAAAATGTTGCAAATAAACCACAACACAACATATAAAAAATGTTGCAAATAAACCACAACACAACATATAAAAAATGTTGCAAATAAACCACAACACAACATATAAAAAATGTTGCAAATAAACCACAACACAACATATAAAAAATGTTGCAAATAAACCACAACACAACATATAAAAACATGCTGCAAATAAACCACAACACAACATATAAAAAATGTTGCAAATAAACCACAACCAACATATAAAAAAATTTTGCAAATAAACCACAACACAACATATAAAAAATGTTGCAAATAAACCCAACACAACACATAAAAAAAAATGCTGCAAATAAACCACAACACAACATATAAAAAATGTTGCAAATAAACCACAACACAATATATAAAAATTTTTGCAAATAAACCACAACACAACATATAAAAACATGCTGCAAATAAAGCCCAACACAACATATAAAAAATGTTGCAAATAAACCACAACACAACATATAAAAAAAATGCTGCAAATAAACTACCACACAACACATAAAAAATGTTGCAAATAAACCACAACAAAACACACAAAAAAATCTGCAAATAAAGCCCAACACAACATATAAAAAAATGCTGCAAATAAACCACAACACAACACTAAAAAAAATGATGCAAATAAACCACAACACAACATATAAAAAAAATGCTGCAAATAAACACAACACAACACATAAAAATGTTGCAAATAAACCACAACAACACAAAAAAAAATCTGCAAATAAACCACAACAAAACATATAAAAAATGCTGCAAATAAACCACAACACAACACATAAAAAATGTTGCAAATAAACCACAACACAACATATAAAAAATAAAAAAAATGCTGCAAATAAACCACAACACAACACATAAAAAAAATGCTGCAAATAAACCACAACACAAAATATAAAAAATGTTGCAAATAAACCACAACACAACATATAAAAAATGTTGCAAATAAACCACAACACAACACATAAAAATGCTGCAAATAAACACAATACAACATATAAAAAAAATGCTGCAAATAAACCACAACACAACATATAAAAAATGTTGCAAATAAACCACAACACAACATATAAAAAATGTTGCAAATAAACCACAACACAACATATAAAAAATGCTGCAAATAAACCACAACACAACATATAAAAAATGCTGCAAATAAACCACAACACAACACATAAAAAATGTTGCAAATAAACCACAACACAACACATAAAAAATGTTGCAAATAAACCACAACACAACATATAAAAAATGTTGCAAATAAACCACAACACAACATATAAAAAATGCTGCAAATAAACCACAACACAACATATAAAAAAAATGCTGCAAATAAACCACAACACAACATATAAAAAATGTTGCAAATAAACCACAACACAACACATAAAAAAAATGCTGCAAATAAACCACAACACAACATATAAAAAACTGTTGCAAATAAACCACAACACAACACATAAAAAAAATGCTGCAAATAAACCACAACACAAAATATAAAAAATGTTGCAAATAAACCACAACACAACATATAAAAAATGTTGCAAATAAACCACAACACAACACATAAAAAAAGGCTGCAAATAAACCACAACACAACATATAAAAAAATGCTGCAAATAGACCACAACACAACAAAATGCTGCAAATAAACCACAAACAACATATAAAAAAAATGCTGCAAATAAACACACACAACACATAAAAAAATGCTGCAAATAAACCACAACAAACACATAAAAAAATCTGCAAATAAACCCACCAACATATAAAAAATGCTGCAAATAAACCACAACACAACACATAAAAAGCTGCAAATAAACCACAACACAACACACAAAAAAAGCTGCAAATAAACCACAACACAACACACAAAAAAAGCTGCAAATAAACCACAACACAACACATAAAAAAAGCTGCAAATAAACCACAACACACACAAAAATGCTGCAAATAAACCACAACACACACAAAAATGCGCTGCAAATAAACCACAACACAAAAAAAAATGTGCTGCAAATAAACCACAACACATTAAAAAATGCTGCAAATAAACCACAACACAACACATAAAAAAATGCTGCAAATAAACCACAACACACACAAAAATACGCTGCAAATAAACCACAACACAACATATAAAAAATGTGCTGCAAATAAACCACAACACAACACATAAAAAAATGCTGCAAATAAACCACAACACAACATATAAAAAATGTTGCAAATAAACCACAACACAACACATAAAAAAAGGCTGCAAATAAACCACAACACAACATATAAAAAAATGCTGCAAATAGACCACAACACAACATATAAAAAATGTTGCAAATAAACCACAACACAACATATAAAAAATGTTGCAAATAAACCACAACACAACATATAAAAAATTTTGCAAATAAACCACAACACAACATATAAAAAAAATGCTGCAAATAAACTACCACACAACACATAAAAAATGTTGCAAATAAACCACAACACAACACATAAAAAAATCTGCAAATAAACCACAACACAACATATAAAAAAATGCTGCAAATAAACCACAACACAACATATAAAAAAATGTTGCAAATAAACCACAACACAACATATAAAAAATTTTGCAAATAAACCACAACACAACATATAAAAAATGTTGCAAATAAACCACAACACAACATATAAAAAATGTGCAAATAAACCACAACACAACATATAAAAAATGTTGCAAATAAACCACAACACAACATATAAAAAAATGCTGCAAATAAAGCCCAATACAACATATAAAAAATGTTGCAAATAAACCACAACACAACATATAAAAAATTTTGCAAATAAACCACAACACAACATATAAAAAAAATGCTGCAAATAAACTCACAACACATAAAAAATGTTGCAAATAAACCACAACACAACACACACAAAAAATCTGCAAATAAACCACAACACAACATATAAAAAAATGCTGCAA
>JAPXFQ010002752.1:0-20535 GCA_028564705.1 Apricaphanius iberus
TCCATATAGACTCCGGCGCGCCACAATCTGGTCGGGGGCATGTCGGTGTTGTTGCCATGCCTCTGGAGTGCATGACAGCTCTGACCGGGAGGATCCCATGAGCCACCATCCAGGAGAAATCCTTGAGCCTGTTCGGGAGGGTTGGACAGTTTGCCCTTCTCCAGACGGCCGCTAAGTCACCCCCCAGGAGGCCTCGGACTTGAGTCATCGGTTCCCGCTCCTGCACAACCAAAACCAGATGCCGGTGATTTGTTAAAATGTCAGAGTCTTCGTTTTCAATGTTAAAATACTTTAAAAATATCTTAATAAAATCATATGCCGGTGGCAAGTTAAAAGCCACAGGGGTTCTCAGGTCTGACTCAATTAACTTTAGTTTTCTTAGGGTTCTCCCCATCCAAAAGCTTATAAATGCTTTTGTCTTGGGGTTTCTTTCCTTCCCAGTCACCTGTTTTAAGTGGCTACTTGTACAAATGCTGCCTAACAATAAATACAAGTCTGGGACTCCCTTTCCTCCATTTTCCTTTTTTTTCTTCATTATTTCTCTTTTCAACCTCTCCCATTTAGTTCCCCATAGGAAATAAAATACACCTCTTCCCTTCTTCTAGCTCTCTCTCCTTACTTCTTGTAATGGTTCCTTTGCTCCTGATTCTGGCTAGCTCAGCCATTTCTTTTTTGACCTGTCTCATCTCATGATGAAAATTTAAGCCCCTTTGGTTGAGATTGTAATATCTCTGGAGCCTTTTTTGTAAGCCCTTCATCTGTCTGTTCTCCGTGCCCTTTTTTTTCTTTCCTTCCCAAATAAAGACGTTTTTTGTCCTTTCTTTTACCATCTCCCACCAGTTTGCCTGAGTCTCAAAGAGATCTTGCAAAGGGGTCTGTCTCCCGGGTGCAGGGGCAGGGTGCTCTATTGGGGCGTCTGTCCCTGGGCCTGGGAGTATTGAGTATAGTGTACGTATGGGGGGTATGAATGAGTGTATAGCCTCCTTTTTTCGTATGTCCTGTATTTGTAAGAATTTGTACGCATGAGAGGGAGGGTACGTATGAGTGTCTCTGTCTGTCTATGTCTACCTGTCAGGTTGGGTGTTTGGCTTCCCTCTGGCCTGATGCGTCTTCTTCCCCTCAGTTACTCCCCGTCGGTGATGGATGCTCCTGCCCGCTGGTTGATGATGGCTCTCGATGCCTGGGGCCGGGGGTCCCGGTTGCGGCCCGGCTCGGTCCTGGTACATGTCTGGCGGGTCCTGGGTGGTCCGGTGTGTCGGGCGGCCGCTGTTTCGGCCCGACGTCCTCCTTGGATTGACTGGGGCACCTCTTATGGGGGTGCCGGGGTTGTAGAGTAGGTTGGTGCCGTCCGGTGGATCGGTGGGGACCTTGCCGGGCGCCCAGGCCTGCTGCCCGTTCCAGGACTTCTGCTGGCTGGTCGGTTCATCTGGGGGGGGCTGTCCGGCATTGGCTGGGCCCCTGATCTTGGCGCCCTGCGTGGGGCGGGATATGGATCCAGGAGCTGGAAGATCTGGATGTCCAGGTGCTGGCTGGGCGCGGCCTGGGGAGGGCGTACATCCGCTGTGGCTCTTGCTGTGGCTCCCTGGCGTGTGGGGGCGGGCCGGGTTGTTGTCGGTGGGTATTGGTCCGGGGTGGCGGCGGCGTGTGTTGTCCGTCGGTTGGCTGCGCATCCCCCTTGCCTGCGGCGAAGGCGGGGGGCCCTTGTCGGCTGGTCCCTGGTTGGGGCCCCGCTGGGGGGCGGGGTGCCCCTGGTTCCTGTGGCCTCCGGGTCCTGATCCGGGCCCGCCCTGGCGTAGACGGTTTCCGGCGGAGCCCGTGGGCTCGTCACTGCGATCTCTCGGGCCCCAGCATTGCGGCTGGTGGGTGTTCCCCTGGGGCTTCCATCTGTTCCTCTCTTGGTGGATGATCGTCCCTGCACTGATCCGCCTGTGGCCTCTGAACTCTGTGGGACCCCGGATGCATACATCTCTTGCCTCCTCCAACTTGGTCTTTACTCCCCTAACATTAATAGTGGAAATGGCCAGGACCATTATAATGACTAAGATGTTTCTTACAGCCATTAAGAGTTTCTAAAGTTGAGGTTCTTCTATAATCTCCTTTGAGTGTAGCTCCTCTTTTACCTCATGCATTGAAGGTGAGGGGTCTGGACCCCTCTCCCCCTCCCTCCTTCTAGGTGTCGGTCTCTGTCTCAGAGCTTTGTTCATCATCTGCTCTTGGGGTGTCGACTGTAAAACTATATTTAAAAAGGAAATTTCATTTGAGTCTTGAGGGAGGACCCTGGGTTCTTCCTCAGATGAGATGTCAGTAGTTTCGCCTATTCTTCCCCTTTTCTCTACCATGGTGATTGTGTCTGGAGATAGTTCTGATGCTGGCCTCTTCTGAAGCTGTACATCCGGGGGAGTAACTTCCACACACTCTTGTTCCTCCCTACTCCCTGAGTCTTCAATCCCTCCAAACTCTATCTCTAGATCTCCCCCTTCTTCCTGTGTTCCTGCCTGATTAAACTCCTCTGGCTCCTCCCCTCTCCCAGCCTCCTCATGGATCTCTCCACCAATCACAGGATTTGGCGGGAGATTTGAATTCCCCTCCAAAACCTTGTTTCCTGCTTCCTTTATCTTTTCTGTTTTTCCTTTTTACTTCTTAATTTATTGGCAAAGGACTTTGGGCAATCTTTAAACAGGTGCCCGCCCTCGCCACACAAGTTGCACTTTCTTCCATTTTTGCACTCTAAAAGGTATGTCCTATTACCCTACACTTCCCACAAACAACTTTTTCACATGCCTCTGCCAAATGTCCATGGTCCCCAAACCTTCTGCACAGTTTTGGCTGTCCCTGGTAGTGTATGTAGCCTCTGTTTTCTCCCAGCACTATAATTGAGGGGAGCTGCTCGGGCGTTGTGTTTGGGGCGGAGGCCGGCGCCACAGAGTTTACTCTGCACCAATCATTGACCGCCTCAACTCCCGCTGCCAGCGACTGTTTGGTGAGACGGTGGAGAGGAACTTCAGGGCATCGGCCGACGTTGACTCAGACGAGCTTCTTGGGCTTGAATACCTTTTTAGCCAGAGAACGGGGGAATCCTTCTCTCTGGAGGGAATCGTCCACGACGGTCCTGGGCCGGATGGAGGAGGTCATTCAGCCTGGGCAGGCCGACCCAGACGCCGATGCTGACGAGGCGTGTGAGACTGCATCGGTCAACCCTCCTGCCTTTGTGAGTAGAATACCTACTGATAGAAGAGGATACAGTGATAAATTTGACCCCTGAAAAACAAGACATTGTATGCATTGGAACCTACCTGCTTACCTCTCTTTGCCAAAGTATTCGATACAATAATAATAACAATAATAGTAACATAGATAATAATAATGAAAATAACACCTCTCTCTGTGTGTGTGTGTGTTTTACAGGAGGATGTCTGCGGCGACAATCCTCTGCCTGGGTTACAAAAGCTGGAGGCATTCTGTGCTGCGCTGGTGGAATTCGGCTGGACGGACCAGAAGCTGCTCCTCAACACCGCGCAGAGGAACAGGATCCTCGACGCCTGGAATGCGGTGGAGGAGCACAACAAGCAGCCACAGAAGTACCACCAGCTGTACCGCACGCACTGGGGCTACACATTGTATTGCCGTACAAAGAGGGATGACCTTGCTGATGCCGCCCTGATCCAGAGGGTGAAGATGGCAAAGAGGTACGCGCCAGCACAGCATGACATCAGCCAGCAGCACAACCGCCTCATGTACGTGCTGGTCAAGCTGCTATGGCTGCGCTCCCCCAAGGCTTCTCGCTCCAGCCCCGAGAAGGCCAGCATCCTCAAGGCCTACGAGAGGATCCAGCACCGGATTTTGGTGGAGGACCCGGTCTTGTGCAAGGCAAGCATCCCCCTCCCAAAAATAAACAACAAAACTGTGAGGGACTTCATCCGGCAGCAGGAGAGGCTGGTGATCCTGCACGCCACCAGGCAGCCAGCTGTCATCTCAAAGACCACCTCAGTGTCGTGTAAAGAGCTGCCTCCTGCACCCTGCCAGCCTGACGTCCTCCCTCCACCTGACTACCCCGTCATGGAGTACGTCCCCACGCCCAGCACAGCCAGCACAAAGGTGTTGAAGGGACGGACCAACATGCTGGTCACGACGCCGCAGCCTCCTCCACATTCTGCCTTTTCCCGGTGAGAATCCCAGCCACCTCCACCATCACCAGGCCAGTGCTGCCCCTCGTCTCCTCCGGCGGCCCCTCGTCCACACAGCCCATGCTGCCTGCTGGTCAGGCATCCATCCTGCCGGTCACTCTGCCTGTGCCCATAAGTCCAGCTGTTCAGCCGCCCTCTCTACGAAGCCCTGTGGTAGGATCGTCATGGTTTCGATCCACGCAGTATAGGAGGAAGCTGGCAGACCATCCCACAGAGCTGGGCGTGAGGCTGACGAGGGTCCAGCATCTCGCCACCTGCAAGGTATGCAGGCAAACGATCCAGGGACACAGAAAATACAAAAAAAGGACCTTCTGCCCTGCGATCAACCGTTCACCCTCCAAGGGACTGGAGAAACAAGTTTTTCAGAACTATGAACATTTTACCCTTTTAAAAAGAGAAATGCGTAGGTTTTCGTTCCGAAACGATGGCTAAACATCAAAAACCCTCTCTCTTAACAACTCCGGTTTGTTCTGAAAGCGATCCAATGGATTTAAACAAGAAAAGACAGGTGACCGAAGATACTCATTTGTTTTTAAACCGTCCTGCTGAAATCATGCAGAATGAATGTGATTTAAAGCGGTACGGCATGGAAGGAGAAATGGCCTACTCTTTCTTTATCAAAGGCACGGTGATGAAACCCCCGACATTTCCACCCTCCCACCGGTTGCGTAGAAGGACTGGAATAGACTGGTCAGTGGAACTTTTTGGAGTAGCAGGGATGATGACGATGATGATGATGATGAGAAAGAAAACTGGCCAGTGTCCCTCCACAGGCTCAGCATCGATATTTTGGAAAATCGTGACAAAACTGTTACCCACCAAGGCACCTTTCAATCTAAAGCAGCACCCTCTGGGGAACTGTTTTTTATTAAAAGCTGGCGCGATAGTGAAGAACAAGGCGCAGTGATGGTGAAAAAAACCCTTTCCTTTTAAGAAAAGGGTGATGAAGTAGACGGATGGTTCTCTTATTTGCTGGTAAAGACTATAAAAACAGCATTACTTAACTTGTTCAACGTGACCTATATTAAAGACCTGAGAGAGAACTGCTACGGCTTCCAAATCTCGCATCCGAGCCAACGCCAACACCAACACCCATGCTTAAGCGAGATTAACGAAGATTATCTGCAGCTTCATTTCGAGGGGATTAGCAGAAGAATGATCACTCCTAAATTCATACCGGCTATTCAAAGCATGCTGCATCGTAAAAGTATGCAAGCGACCGACGGTATAGTCACAACGGTGGTAAAAACTCTGATGTATGAGCTCAAATCTGGTTTTAAAGTACATTCGTCCATCGTTGAAATGTATGAAAACATTTCTTCGGAAAACCTTATCGCAGAACTGAATGCTGTCTCAAAGTGTTTTGGATTTGATGACTGATTGATTTTGTGTTGGATTATTTTGATTTAAAAACAAAACTAAACTAAATAAAAATAAATGTATACTGCTTTTGCTGAATTAAAACATTTACCCAGATTTTGTTTAAAATAGAATAAAACCTTTGACACGGAACAAATTGTCTCATTTCGTCCATGGTTTAAGAAGAACTAGAAAGGTGGAATGCAGAATGATGAAGAAAGCTTATTACACACCATCGCATTCCTGGTAGTTTTGGTGGTGTGGACAGGCTCCGCCAGGGTTTACAAAATAAAGATGGTCAGAGATTTGGTGTTAAAAAAGTTAAAGATTTTCTCTCAGGCCAAGACGCGTACACTTTACACAAAACAGCGAGACTACATTTTCCACGTAATAAGAGTTTTTCTCACTGGACCTTTGAGGCAATTTCAAGCTGATCTCTGTGATATGTAAGCCTTAGCGGAGCACGGTGACGGTTATATATATAACTATTTATTAACCGTGATCAATGTCTTTTCAAAGAAGCCGTACGCTCATGCTATAAAAAGAAAGACGGCCCGAGAGGTGGCAGGTGCTTTTGAATCCATTTTCAAAGAAGGTCAAATACCGCAGAAGCTTCAGACCAATGCGGGCACAGAATTTTTTAATAAAATGTTAAAAGCATCGATGAAAAAATATGGTGTTGTCCATTTCTGCACAGCGAGCGATCTAAAAGCCTCTGTTGTAGAATGATTCAACCGAATTCTGAAAACTAGGATGTGGCGTTATTTTACCGCAAATAACACTAGGAGATACATAGATGTGCTTCAAGATCTGATGGAGAGTTACAACGACAGTTACCATTCAAGCATAAAAATGACACCTATGGAGGTGACCTCTGAAAACACAGATCAAGTATTCGACAATCCTTATGGATCTACCCCTCAAGCAAGATTTAAAATAAAATTCAGGAAGGGTGACCTGGTCAGGATATCAAAACTAAGGGGGGTTTTCGGTAAAAGATACGAACAAACATACACGGATGAGGTGTTTACAAAAGCAGAATGCATACCACGTAATCCTCCAGTTTACAAGCTGAAAGACACGGATGGAGAATCTATAAAAGGTTCCTTTTATGAACCGGAATTACAGAAAGTGAAACTAGACAACGGTCGCTTTTATCATGTGGCTGAGTTATTAAAAACGGCGTGTTGTTAAGGTGAGAAGCAGGCTTTAGTCAGATGGAAAAATGTACCTGAAGATTCAGCATTCTTTGATTGGAAATAAAAGATGACGAAAGTTCGTCATAAGATTAGAGATGGATATTACAACAGAATTGTTGCTTTGAAGACGGAGATCAATACGGCCTTGAGAAGAATTGGCGTGGATGTTGAGGTATATATATATATAATAGAGCATTCGATAACCAAGCATTAACTAATCATATGTAGTCATGTACGCTTATGCTGCAGAAACAGGAACAATCAGCTGCAGCGGAGGAGGACGTGATAACACGGAGGAGGGGATTGTGAGATGATGAGCCCTAAATCAGTGGAATATAACTGGAAACAGAGTGCACTGTCTAGATATGTTGGGGTTGAGTGGAAAGATACCAGAACTGTGTGTAACCATATCATGTGATGCTTTCCTATGTTCAATAAAAGAGACTTCCTCTGTTTAAGCGGGGCTTCACTTTTTGGTGAGCCCCTGTACAGGTACGTGTCACAAAATCCAGATCTGGTGTCTTTTCTTTTTGCCTCCTGGAAAACATACCATTGACCGAGCCCATAGAGGACTGGCTGGATCCTCATTAATTGAATGAAGTAGCAATTTGATTGACGGGTGGTGTTGATCCACAACAGAGGACAATTTGGAGAGAAAATTTTAAATCCAGCAGATGTACAGTTAGACGTTCACACGTTCAAAAAATGTTTTGAATTTCAAGCCGTCGGTCAGTGGCACCTCTGATTTTTTGCCCCGCTGGCATACATGATCGGTGTGTTACTGGGGGAATGGCTTATATTTAACAAGAGAGCGGCTCCTTTCCCGTCAGATATCAAATCAGGTTTCTACCATCTGTATTGTTACAGCGATATAGTAGCCCATCAGATAGTGGGTGATGCCTATGCACCGCTTTTACGCACGCTACCTGTACAGGGGACTTTTGGTGACATCATCAGACAGACTTTTAACCCCCCCAACTACGTAACGGTTTCAAAAAACCATATAGAAAACATTCATATACAGATCAAGTTGGATCAAAACATTCCTGTGAATTTTAGCTACGGAAAAACTATTCTGAGACTGCATGTTCGCCCCGTACAACGCCATATAAGCAGAGAGTAGGCCTCTTCAAACCTCAGTTTCAACCAGACAGCGCCTGTTCCTTAGGAATTTTACCATGCACACACAAGACCCCCACCAGTTTGTGCATTATTACGTCAATCAGGCAGGCGGGAACCTGCCAGGGTTTATGGAGCGCCGACTCTATATGGAAAAGGCGTCGCTTGTTTATTTTCACGCCTTTTCAGATTTATTTCACAGTTCGTCAGAAAAGGCATAGCAATAGCAAAACCACACTTGAAAACAGACTGCACACACCGCCTCCGACGTCATCAATCGTGCTGTAACAAAAATGACCGCTCGTCCCGAGCAGAATGAGGAGGGAAGCCAGGGTGGTTCAGGAATTTTTGTTCTGTCCAGAAGGGGTAAGAAAAGACCTCCGGGTGATCGTCTATGGACCGGTGGCAAAGTAGGAGTTGTGAAAAAGAAAAAGTCAGTTAAAAAAGGACGTCGGAGGGGGAAGAAGTCTAAAAGGAACCGGGGGGACATATTTAAATAATATGCCGTTTTTACACAACAAATTGACAGAATGCACGTTGGGTGAGCTGGATTTATTTTCAGCACCCATGACTCAACTTTCTGTTGAAGACAAGATATATATCACCGACGGGGGACCAATCGAATTCTTTATCCCAGGAGATGGCGAAAAGTATTTAGACTTATCCGACACGTTGCTGTACCTGAGGGTGAAAATTACAAACGCTGATGGTTCAAATCTGGCTCAAGACGCCTCGATCGGTTTAATAAACTACCCTCTGAATACAATTTTTAGTCAGTGTGATGTGACCTTGGGCGACCGTCTGATCTCACAATCCAGCGCCACCCATCCCTACCGTGCCATAATTGAAACGCTGTTAAACTATTCAGAACAATCTCTTTAGACTCAATTCGGGGCGGATTTATTCTATAATGACACGGCAGGTGCTCTCAACTCTATAGTAATAGATAACGGACCAAACCGCGGGCTGAATAAAAGAGCCCAATTTATAAGAGAGTCGAGGGAAGTCCACCTGCTTGGGACTTTACACGCAGACATTTTTTTCAGCGAACGACTTCTTTTAAATGCTCTGGATCTCAGAGTAAAATTGACGAGAGCCAGCAACGCGTTCTGCTTGAAAAGGGCGGAGGATTCGACATTCAAACTTAAAATTTTAAGAGCGGCTCTTTTTATTAAAAAAGTTTCAGTGTCTCCGGCAGTTCGACTGGGGCATGAGACCGCTTTACTAAAGGCAAATGCTTTGTATCGGCTTTCAAGGGTGAATATAAAAACGTATTCAATTCCTGAAAATTCCCGCGTCTGCACTCAGAAAAATTTGTTTTAGGAACATTACCAAAGTACGTTGTCATAGGCTTGGTTAATCAGCACGCATTTACAAGTACCCGTGCACTCAACCCATTCAGTTTCAGTGTAAAGACCTGCCTCTGAGCATAATCAGAGAGGAATTTAACTCTGGATACTCTTTATTCGTCTTCAACCTGAATGCGTGCGAGGATTCTGATGCTTTATCACCCGTTCACACAGGGAACATCAGATTGGAGCTTCGTTTTAGACAGGCTCTACCACACACAGTAACCCTGCTTGTGTACGCCTGTTACGATTCTGTTTTGGAAACTGACTCAAAAAGAAGGGTCTTGGTGGATTATTATTAACGGCCCGAAAAAATCCCCATCATGTTCATCACCTGGTTTCTGGGTCAATGCGTTGGTTAGAATGTTAAGGAGACCAAACGGAACGACAAGACTTCGAGACGCTAACCAAACCAAGTCTCATCATACGCGCCAAAACGTGGGACGCCGCGACCGGTGTTGGTAACAGGACCACACGGACTCGTTGTGGCTGAGAAAGAGAGCAGCGCTGAAGCCCCCACCCCACTCCAACGCCCAGCATATTACATTGTAAACACGCATCCCTTCTTACATGCAAGGAGAAACTGGCTGCATTAACGTTAGACGAGGCAATTTGTGCAAACCTTTTTTGACTCTTAGGGGCTAACCACCAGACTTTATTTCAGTTACCCCAGGAGTGTATTGATTTTTTTAAACTGAGGGGTGTCCAAAATATTGTTCCACGATCATCAATTTCAGACATCCATTCGATTTGTGTGCAGACAACACTTCGTTTTCTATCTGTGTCAAGGCCTTCCCGGTTTCTCAATGCATCACATCATTTCCAAATATTTGGAAGACGTTTATAAGAATGATTCAATGGTTTCAGAGTTTGTTAGTAGATACCAGAATTGTGCTAGAAAATCAAATCGTTTTACAAAAAACACGTGTTCTCTACAGATGTTCCTAGACTGTTATATGTTTTAATGCCGATGCAGGTTTTTAATAAATACAATGTACGATTAGTTTGTAATAATAAATAAACTTTATTATTAGTTGAAAGAAAAAAAGAGTACACGTTCTAATTTATTTCTAAGGAGATAATACTACCCACTTGGGTGGCTTCGTTGTTTCACGGAGCCCCGCTTTACCACCACCCCTGCACCAGCGGGGAGACAGGGTTACAGGTTTTCTTTGCTTTTTTATCTTCTCAGTCTTTGTGTCCATAGACCAGCGGGGTGACAAAACCACCGTTTTCTTTTTCTGCACGGATGCGCCATCGTCCGATTTAATCCATAAATATTGATCACGAGCAATCGGACTATTGATGGTTGATAAAGGGACGTTTAACTCTGACAAGTTATATAGAAATTCATCCAATCCTTTAGGGGATGAGTGAGCCCTTTTAAACGGGTGTATCAAGTTTCTTAACAGGTCCAGAATGTGAGAGTCTCTAATAACCTGCCCCTTGTAAACATATTCCCCGCTTGGTGTCCAACCAGCCTTTAATGAGTTTCCGCATGATGTATTCAGCACTTCTCCGCTCACGTTAAGGTACGGTTCTTAACACATCAGTCATCACCGCGTCCTCCTCCTCCTTCTCTTCTAGCACTGGTCCTTTATCATGTAAAGTTTCTGGGGCCTTGTGCAGCGTCAAAGTTACTGACCTGTCATCGTACTCACCTTGTTTGGCTAAATTCAGGTTTTTGTAAAAGCGCCTCATATTTTCTGATTTTTTTCATAAGGGATAAGGCGGCTATGGTTTAATATGGTCTTCATGTCTTCATCAAGATCGTCCTGAGCCGTTTGTCTTATGGTGGATGAACTTTCAGGCTGGGTCAGTCGTCTCAGTTGATGGGGGGAGACCAGAAACATTTTTCGGGCTGTCATCTTCTTCTACTGATTGCACCGGCGATCAGATCACCCAGGAGTGGTATGAGAGCGGCAAGCAGAGGAAATAATCCACCAGTCTGGGTTAATAATTGCTTTTGTTTACGTTTCAACCCAACCTTTCTATCAGCTAGTAATCTAAGGGTTTTCTTTTGCTTTTTCAACTTGTTATATTGCAATGGTGCCCTTTTAATATTTTTAATGCCATTTCACACAAGTCTGCAGAAAGTCGGACGAGCTGTGTGCTAACATCTCCCTTCGTTCGTTGGGGCTGGAATTATAAAACACTGATCTGTGATCTGTCTCTTGGGTTTTTAAATAAGACCATATAATTACTGTTCAAGCTAATTGTTCTTGCATGTTTCCCCTGATGGAATACATTTTGTGACAAAAACATTACACTCATGTTTTTGTGATGTCTATATTGGGTAAATATTTTAACAACATCAGGATGCTCAGATGCCTGGAACTACACATAGTCCAAAATAACTACGTGCGTCTGATGGTCCGGGAATAGGTCTTCGTCCTCGAATGAATCAGGCAGTCCTTTTACAAATTTCACAGCTTTATTGATCTTTTGCAATTCACGATACATGGGTTTAAAAGAGGTATATATCCAAACAGCGTTCTGAGGTATAAAATCCAGAGCATGTACACAATTGTCCAATACATTTTTCACAAACATGGATTTGCCACATCCGCTAGGGCCTGCGATCAGGCATGAGAAAGGTGCTTTAAATGTAGGGTCAAAATCCACTTTATCTATTTTTAATATCCAAATGGTAACGTTTTACCGTATGAAAAAAGACGTCTTTTGTCGTAAAGGACCTTAAACGTTTTGTAAAATGACGCGTTTGTTAGATGAAAGCCGATTTTATCGCGTCTGATGGTGTTCTGGCGTGTGTGTAGTTCTTTTCTCTCTTTCTGTAATAACCCTCCACCAGATCTTTGACAGAATCAAAATTTACAGTCTGTGAGTTCTGAATACTCTGGGAAATACCCTTTACTTTTAAAACAGTTTTCTTACTGTGTCTCAGCTGGTAACCATAACTTTTAGGACCTGCAGCTAGAAATTATTGGATTGTATCATTATGGGGTAATTCACTAGTAAGATCCCCCAAATAATTGCCTGTTTTTAACGGTTCTTCATCTTTCCTTGTTATGTACACGATGGAATCTGTGTCCATGTACATGAGTCGTTTTTGTAGTTTTGACAGACAACCGTACAGTTCTAGACGGGCGTATGTGGTTGTGAACGCTGCTATGAAAACATTGCTGGTACGGTTCGAAGGGATGTTGTATTTTTTATCAAACTTCCACTGTAGCAGAACGGGGCCTGTATCTAAAAAGTGGACGTATGAGATGTTATACAAACCGGAAAACATAAACTGAAAAAACTCTTCTGATTGTCTGATGATGGATGTCTGTGTCAAATCATTTCTCTGACCACATTTCCCCCATAAACTATTCAAACTATTTAGCGACCTGTCTTTTAGCCAGGTTTACACAGATTTTTGATGGGTCTAAACCAGTGTTGCCAACTCCTCAGTAAGGAAAGTAGCTATTGGCTGTCCCAAAAGTCGCTAGAAGTCGCTAAATGACGTCATCGCCTAATTTGCATAATTGGCAATTTGCAAATAACTGTATCGGACGCTGTAGGAGAGAGGAATAACGTCGTGGGACAGACAAAAGTGAGTAAAAAACCCCCTAAATATGTTTAGAACTACAAATGTACAAAAATAATTTCAACATTAACAACATTTAATGATTTTAATGCTTTGTCTAGATCCACATTACACACATCAGTTTTGTCCTGTATTGTCAAATGTTATAACAGCAAATTTAATCAAAAGATTGTTCTGTAGGGTGCCACCTTTTACGGTGTATCCACACCAAAAGCGATAGGAGCGACTAGGACTTCAGGTTTACATATAAAGTCAATGGAGGAGTGCGATGAAGCGCGACTAGGGGTCCCGCGACACTTCAGAAGCAGATTTGCGTTGCGAAAAAGCTTTTCTGCCTGATTTGCGCGAACAGTTCGCGCTACGGACGCGATGGAAAATTCGCGCTGCATTTTATGTGGTGCATTTTGTGCATTTGCGCTCATCGCGCCCACCGCTCGAGTTGGAAAAATCTGAACTCTCGCTTCAAGTCGCGCCGCGACAACCAATCAGGAGCCTCGTGACGTCATGCTCTGACCTAGTTCGCAGGTGCAGCCAAAGCCATTCATTCAGCATGGAGGAGAAACTGATAAACGCCGTAGCGAACCACCCGGAGCTGTATGACACCAGTTGTTTTTTATACAGGGACAGGAATAAAAAGGACCTAGCATGGAGGATGATAAGTGACGAGATGGGGCAACCTGGTAAGTGTGTCCACTTTTTTTGTATTCACTTTACCCGGCAAAGCCGGGCAAAAGCTAGCAAGCCCGTCTTCTGTCCCGCTATTTTCTCAGTGATGTACAAATACTTTTCCGCTAAAAAGATAATCTGTTTATTCAGACGAGATCTGCAGGAGAAAGTGGAAGAGCCTCAGGGACACCTACTCAAAGGAGAAGAGGATGGAGAAGGAGAAGAGGAGTGGGTCAGCAGCAGGATCGGGGAGGAAATGGAAGTTCTCCGCGGTCCTGGGGTTTCTGGACCCCTTCCTCACCCCGCGGGAGACCACCAGCAACATGGTGCGGACCTCGGAGAACATCCTCCCCGAGGACCAGGGACAGCCCGAAGAGGTAGCAGGGGAGTCCCATTCAGAAGGTATGTTTACTATGAATTAATATCCGCAGTTAATTTATGCATGTTTTCATATAAGTATATGTTTATTAATAAACCGTATACAGTGGTCCCGCTATTTATCCTTCGCTGCCTCGCCTTTTTTATTACACAGTACAACTTTCAACAATGCACATTGCATTATGCATCCTGATTGATTGGAGGCAATGAATCTCCATGTCGTTTCTCTTGCGCTTGCAAAATGTATCATTGTTGGTTTAGATAACCTTCACGTCCAATCGAAAGAAAACGTACCAAATTGTAGCTACCACATTCGGAAAATGACACCTGGACCAGGAAGGAAAAGGCGCACAAAAGTTGCGCGCTGATGGAAGAAAAAACGCGGCATAATAATCCCTCATAATAAAGGCGGCAAAGGTTTCCACTTTGGCAATCTTGACAAAAGAGTAATGTTAGTATATTTCTGGGTATTGTTAGTATATTGGGTGTATAAAGTGTGTGGCAGGGGCTAGTTATTGTGAGAACCCCTGCTGCAATTAATGAGGGACCACTGTCTATTACTTTTCAAAGAATATTGTTTTCAAACTGCTAACATTTAATATTGTCTTAACAGAGCAAACTGATTCTACAGCAGACTCATCCCTTGCTGCATCTTCTGGCTCCCCAGTCCCTGGTCCCTCTGCTGCATCCACAGGTATAGCAACAGATGTACAGCAAGCACTTATAGCTTTTTATTCTCTTGAATTCCCTTGTGATTACCTTGACTAAATATCAACAACTAATTTGAATATAGCCATTTTTTTTTTTTCAATTTTGAAAATTAGGATCTTGTAGCAGCCTTCTCATTACTTTGTGTTGTTTTGTGCTTTGTTTACAGGCCCACAGAGGAGGAGAGCTCCGAAGCGGACGAGGGATGGGTCCCACGATGGTCCATCGGCGGTGGAGCTGGCCATCCTGGAGTCCCTGAAGAGGCCACGGCAGTCTGCCACAGAGCTCTTCCTCCTCAGCCTTGCTCCTGCTCTGGAGAGCATGCCGCCTCAGACGAGAGAGCTCATCAAATTTCAAATTTATAAATTGGTATTTGAAAACCGCACAGCTGTGCTAAATTTGGAAACATTGGACCCGAGCAATCAGTAGTTTTACTGAAAATATGAGGCAGCAGGCTCTCCAGGGCAGAAACAATGTTCTTTTTTCCTCCTTCTCCCTGAGGCTCTTCCTCTTCAAGCTGGGTCCTTTTTATTCCTGTCTCTTTTGTAAATAGTTATGTTATACATGTTTTTCAGTTTGATTATTTTATTTAAAATAAATTATTGTAAAAAATAAGGTCTCAGTTCTATTATACCGCAAATATTGTCACACAACTTGACAGAATTTTCTAGATGTACTAATAAAAAAATATACAACTACATAAGAACATAGTGAAGAACAATTTAAAAGAATCAAGAGAGGTTAGTTTATTTATGAGGCAAGCTCCATTTATTAAGAAATGTTTATAAAGGAAGGAAAGCTCTTAAGAGGTTTGTGGGTGGCTCTGTAGGATCCCCTATTAATTACTCTTATATATTATCTTAACACAGGTATTAAATTATATGGAGGAAATCTCAGCCCTTCAGTATGTTGAGAAATGAGGAGAGTTGAAAGTCTTTCCAAGTCTGCGCTGCAGCGGAGAATCGCCCGAAGCTGCAGAGAGTACAAGTCTCCCAGCCGCCCAAAACGATTCTGATTCTCCTGCTGAGACAGCTCTTTTTTATTCAAAACTGCACAAGGATAGTTACATATTCATTGCACAATACAATTCCAGTAACATCGAGTCATAAGCAACTGTGGCCTTGAGATAAGAGTAAGTATCACAGAGAAACAACACCCTAGTTGTGGCAGAGCATGAGAACATTCTGTGTTCTTCTATTAACGGTGCAGTCTCAGCATAATCACGCTCTGGGTAAATGGACAAGTTCTGCAAAATAAGAGGAAATATCTTTGCATGCACAGTGTTATCTTAACTAAGCTGAGAATATATGTAACAAGCATCAAAATCTAAGTAAAACATCTCATAAGGCACTTCATAAAGCACAGTATAATAGAATATATTCAACAGTCCCCCTTTTAATCTATTTTAATAGATTAACTACAAAAATAAGCAATAGTCAAATTTAATCCAGTGAAAGAATAGCCATAACAGAAACATGGGACACATCTGGTCAGGTCCGAAAAACTCCCCGGGATATTTTGTGGAAAGACAGTTCATTTCTTTGACTTTGTGGGGAGAAAAGGATCCTGACACCACCTTTCCCAAGGGTCGGCTGCACTTGGTCCCAGTCTCTCACATGGTCGTATGTTCAGGCAAACATGGTATTCTGCATAACCTGTAACAGAAACTGAGTTAGTGCAGCCAGCACTGTCATAATGTAAAATGTGTTATTATACCTAACAGTCAACATATTATGAAGCAAATAAGTCAAAATAGCCAGAGAACAAGCAAAAAGTGGTTACTATATGTTTGAATTATACTAAAAAATTTTAAACAAAGGAGAGAGGATGTACATCAATTTCTTCATCATCAGATTCAAGATCTGAGGGATCTTGAGAAGAATGTTTCCTACCATCTGCAGCCAACAGAGGCATCTGAACTGCCATGTCACCTCTTTCTTTTGTGAGGGCCGCTTCAATGAGTCTCTGCATTAAAGCCCTAAGGCAGGGAATGCAGCAGCACCCACAGGTAACCAAGACAGCTGCAAATACTGAAACAGACACTAGCAGAGATGCTACCAAATTTTTATATCTGCCAAACATGTTCAACCAAGAGTCCCACATTTCTGTATCTACCCCTGAATGTTCCTTCATGGAGTGAGTGAGGGCAGTAAGACCAGTAAGTGCTTTAGTTAAAGATCCATCAGGGGCTGTGTTATTTGGAATGAAGGTGCAGCATTGTTCCCCAAATATGTGACACACTCCCCCTTGCGCTGCTAATAAAAGGTCAACTGCAATTCTATTTTGGAATGCCATCAATGAGGTTGCAGACAATTGGGTATGTACAGCTGAAAACCCATCCCTTGTGTAGTTTGCCAATAGTTGAACATTATAATGAACATAATTAATCAGATCAGTATGCACATTGATCTCTATGGGCCACAGAAGAGATGCCCATCCTGATTTAATTTGATCACGCAATTTGTATTCATCTGGTACACCCCTAGGTACTCCTATTGCGTCTATGTAGGTGGGATTGGGCACTGCACTCGGTACTACTGATCTTTTAGACCTAGTAAGTGTAAAGGTGTCTTGCCATTCAGTTGTGACATACTTAACCGGAGTTACTACCACAGGGAGTAGTAAAGTTATTAATGCGCAACGTCCTCCTGCATTTTTGGGAAAGCCATCATAGAGTCTATTTCCTGAACACCACCACCATAAATCAGCACGCGCAGTTGCTCTAAAATTTGGTCTCACTTCTGTACTGGATTCACACCATTCCTCAGGCACATTACCCAACTGATGGGTTTTTCCAGTTAATACAATACAGGTAAAGTTATTAGGTGCTACTTCTGAGGAGAAGAATGGTGGTTTGCTGGTTATGTCACGAGGGGTTTTAGGAAAGTAAGACTCCAAAATTTTGCATTCTGAGGATTTTGCGTTATTCATTAAGTGTAGCATACAGGTGCTATTTACTGGTGCTGGTACTACTTTTAGAACTGGTCTAGCACCCATACAAACCACACAGTCAGACTGTACATTTTTTGCAGCTTGTTCTGCCATTAATAGCCAATTGTTTGTGTTTCCTGAAACACCAGTTAACATTTGGAAAATCTCATCTTGGGTTAAATTCTCAGGCTTGGTCATTTTAATCTTACCTAATCTACCTCCATTTTGGTGTGTAACTGGCTGTCCATTAAACTGCTCGCTATCATCTGACACTGCTGAGGCAGGTTGAGGGGATGGTGAGGGACAGATTTCCAACTGCCAGTAAAGGCCTGTTCGGTCAGTCCAAGGGGCCAGAACAAACTGTTGGCAGGAGGTCAGAAGGAATGATTTTACTGTGATTATCAGGCCAGTACCTGCTAAATTTTTTGCCATTGTTAATTTCTTTTGAGTCCTCCAAGTTTTTGCTGCCCCCTTGGAGTATACACTCCAATCTGGACCTGTCTCATCAATCAAATTATTCCATTTCCATTGATACCAATTACCTAATGTGATATACCATGCTGCTGAGGAAAGTGTAACAGCCAGATTTTTATGCCCTTTCAATTTTTGTGAGTACTGGCCTGGTGGTTGTGGGAAACTAGCAAAGTCTACTTGTATCACATAGCTATCATTTTTGGGTATACAAAACGTTATCATCCGAGTTGTAGAGGGATTACATGATTGAGGCGAGGAAGATCGTTTTTTCCTAACCAATGAGCTATTTGGTGGAGCTTGAGTGGGCTGAGGGGTGGGCAGGCTTGAGTTTTTGGAAAGATTTGGCGGGCCTTCACAGATTAGTAGGATGGCAACTGGGATTAGGGCTAGCAGTACACATGCTAGAATGTACATTAGTCTCTGCTTGCATGTTAATGGAGTAACAAATGGCCAGGACATTCTGTGGCCGTTGCAATTAACCTAGATACTTAAACTGATGATATTCAGGTGTGTATTATTCAATACAATGTATTTCTTTAAAAAAGTTAATGACTTATCTAGTTTCCTTGAATCAGATCCTTCTGGACTTCAGCCAATGATCGTGAGGGTTCCTCTGCTTCTGCACATTGGGACCAGTGGTACCATGTGTCCCCCTTTCCAGCCAATCTGACTGCGTGTGATGTTCTTTCAGTGATTCGGTATGGTCCCGTCCACCTTGGTTCTGACCACTTTCTTTTGATGACCTTTAGGTACACATAGTCCACGGAGGGAAGAATGGACGTTGGTTCTCCAGACTCCGTTGGATTACCTTTCTGTTGAGAAAACTGTAAGACAAGGCTATGCAGAAGGTTATAATATGTCTTGGGCTCTAGAGGCTCATAATCAGTTAGAGGTAATTTTGTGTGGGGGCCTGGCATGGGGCGTCCCGTGTGCAGTTCAAATGGAGTGTGAGATGTATTTTTGTTTACTGAAGATCTGATAGACATCAAAGCTAGCGGCAGAGCATCCACCCAATTCAATTTAGTCTGTGCACAGATTTTAGCCAATTTGGTTTTTAATGACTGGTTCATTCTTTCTACTTTGCCCTGTGACTGTGGATGATATACAGTCCCAAACTTATGTTTCAACCCCAGTACTTCCTCCACTTTTTGTAGATCCTGATTCTTGAAATGGGTGCCATTATCTGACCTTACTTTTTCGGGGAAGCCATGCTGTGGGATATAATGATTAACAAGACACTTGACTACATTTTTGCTATCTTCCTTCATAGTAGGCCATGATTCTGGCCAACCTGAATAAGCATCCACAAACACCAACAGGTATCTGTACCTACCCACTCTTTCCCCCATGTCTGTATAGTCAATGATTATCTCTTTTCCTGGGCAAGTGGGAATTGGAAAAGTTCCATGCATGGGGCTGAGCGTTGGCTTTACCCCATACTGATTGCATTCCTGACACGTTTTGGTGTAATACTTAGCCATATCTTGTAAGTTGGGGTGCCACCAATTGGCAAGGTTTCTCATCATTTGTGCTGCTCCCACGTGTCCTATCCCATGTGCTTCTTCCAATGCAGTTTGTCTTACTCCCGGTGGTAATATTGGTCTTCCATCTGGACCCCTCCACCAGTCTGTGTTTGTTGCTCCTCTAGCCACCCACAAAGTCTTTTCCTGTGGCGAGGCTTTATCTTGGAGGCTTGTGAGTACTTCCATGGACATTTCCTCTGGTGTCTTGTTTGTTAGTTGTTCTGAGCAGACTAGCATGTGTTTGGCTCGGTATCCTGCTGTTAGTTTTGCCACTTCATCTGCCTGTTGGTTCCCTTTAGACACCAAGTCCAAACTTGTGCTGTGGCCTTTACATTTTATGACAGCCACCTTCTCAGGTAGCAGCAGTGCTTCTGCCAGTTCTTTCATTTCTGCTTCATGCTTGATGGGCTTGTTTGATGTAGTGAGGAAACCAGCTCTAAGCCACTGTTTTAGTTCCACATGCACTGCTCCTACAGCGTATGCTGAATCACTGTAGATGTTAACTTTTTTTCCTTCAGCTAATTTTAAGGCTTCAATGACTGCTGTGAGTTCTGCTCTCTGTGCTGACTGGGATCCTGTTAGGGGTTCTGCTTTTACCGTGTCCCATCTGCTTCCTTTTTGCCGCACTATAGCCCAGGCAGCTTTCAACTCACCTGTTGTGGTCCTGTGGCAGCATCCATCTGTGAACCAGTCCTCTTCTGCCTCAGGTAGTGGTGTTGCTGATAGATCTGGTCTGATTTTTTCTTCTGTCACCACGCGCCTTTCACATTGATGTGGTTCTCCTGAGCCCATGTGGTCAGCCATGTTGATGCCTTCATGTGTGTATGTGATGTGTGGTGCTTCTAGAATGGCATTCAGTCTTCTTTGTCTCAGGGGAGTCATGGTGAAAAGGTGTGACTGCACATATGCCACCACACTATGAGAGGTTAAAACTGTCAGTGGGTGGTTCATTACAATGTGAGCCGTTTTTTGGATAATTTTTGCCAATCCAGCTGCGTATTGAGTGCAAGGTGGATGTTTCATTTCTGTATTATCTAGCATCACACTACTGTATGTTAATACCTGTCTTACTCCCCCTTTTTTCTGGAACAG